>JBBPCX010095210.1:0-20000 GCA_037974365.1 Hydrocynus forskahlii | reverse complement strand
CACACACACACAAACACAAACACACACTCACACACACACACACACACACACAAAGAGTCAGATAAGCCCTATCACGTCCTGCTTACTCAACACATTGCACTTTATGTAGCTTATCTCACACACTTACATCCTCCATCCCTGTGATACACAACACTGCTGATATGTGTGTGTGTGTGTGTGTGTGGGGGGGGGGGCAATTGGTTCGAACTGTGTTTTCAGAAGCAAACCCTAGTTCTTCTACACATCTAAAGACACTGTGAGTTTCTGTCTCATACAGTAACTGCTGGATGGATGTAAAACCTTCCATGAATAGGAAAACAACACTGTAATTTACGTTTATGTTCTCCTGACGGGTCTGATCTCAAAATGCCGGTGATCGGTACACTGGTGGTGCTGAATGCTGAGAGGCTCGGACTCCT
Source organism: Hydrocynus forskahlii (assembly GCA_037974365.1). Lineage (NCBI taxonomy): Eukaryota > Metazoa > Chordata > Actinopteri > Characiformes > Alestidae > Hydrocynus > Hydrocynus forskahlii. The sequence goes on along the minus strand of JBBPCX010095210.1, from coordinate 19,581 downwards.
TCATCTAGGCTCATTGAATCTTTAGGCACTTTGCAGCTTGTGGCAGTAAAACATTTCCATATTTTTCATTAAATCTACTCAATATGCCAAAGATAAGACAGTTTGACAGGCAGAAAATAGCAAAATATAAAGAAATGGGGGGGAGGGTCAAGACTTTTGCACAGTGCTGTATCTCCAGTATGATGCAGAGTGTGTGTCAGTGATCTCAAAACTGGGACAGACATGCAAATCCTGAAGCTGAGGGCTTCTAAACTCAGAGCTGCCTGCAGATTTATCCGTCGCTAACTGTCTCCGTTAAAGCACTTAGGCTTTATAATGCAATGCGGACACAGGTGACAGCTAGCGGCTCCCTGGCTCACTTAAAAGAACATAAATAGTTTATGCTTTGAAACAGCTGAGTTTTGATAAGCTCTTTCACACTTTCAGTCTCCATCCCCATCTTCCTCGGCCTGTGATGATGATTTGGCAGTCCAACGTCCCCTCCAACATCTCCTCCCTGATCTTCAGTCCATCATGTGTGGGGATTAGCCTTCCAGCCTAAGCAGAAACTGTCTAGATCTCCAGCCCAAGTTCTCAAAGTTCTCAAAATCATAGAACATCCTCTCCATGGCACCGTCTGATGGCATGAAGTATTATTATTATTATTATTATTATTATTATTATTACTAGTGTTGTTTTTGGCGGCCTGTCTTAATTTTAGTTTTAGTCTAGTCTTTGCGTCAAGCTGTCATTTTAGTTTTTATTAGTCTTAGTCATTTCCATACTCTTTTTAGTCTAGTCAAGTTTCAGTCGACTAAAAGCATTTTAGTCTTATTTTAGTCAGAATTATCCATGACTATTTTCGTCTAGTTTTAGTTAATGAAAGTTGTATTTTAGTCTCTTTTTTTAGTAATGCAGTTCTATTTAACCCAGTCAATATAGTATAATTACCTAGTAGAATAGACAAAATCTAAAATGTCTTTTAGTCAAACCTAGTTCACAATTCAAATAAGGTTATCTTATTATTATATTATTGTTACCTTATAGACTCTAGAATACTTTACATCCATTCCAGATGACATTTACGACATTTATTTTGCCAACCAAACGTGTTAGAACTTCAAAGTATGCACACATAAATTCAAATAAAATAAATAAATAAAATAACATCACATCACTAAAAAGTGCAAATGAAATGAAAATGTGTGTGTCTATTGCCATAAAACGCACATTTGTAAAACTGGTAAAAGTCTTCACCTTCTGTGTGTTGGCCTGAACTTACCTGAGTATTTTTTTTATTCCTGAACAAATTTAGTCTACACAACCAAATCAGAACAGTTTAGGATCAGCTTTTTTTGCTTGGATATGGGAAAGGCTGCTTATCAAAACACTGTGTGTGTGAGAGAGAGACTTTGTGTGCGTGTGACTGTGTGTGTGTGTGTGTGTGTGTTTCTCTCTCGCTGGCTCTTTAATGGCCCTGTGTCCCAATACATTTGACCACTCGCAATGGACAAAAGTATTGGGACATAACGCCGTTCAACAAAAAGGTAGCGTCCCAATATTTTTTTTCTCCCCTCCCTATCATACAGGAAATAACGTCTCGTCTCGTTTTAGTCAGCGAAAATAAAGAGACATTTTAGCATAGTTTTTATTTTGCAAACCACATTTAGTCTCGTTCTTATTCGTCACCAGTACTGCATGATATATTTCGTCATATTTATCGTCACGCGACCAGCATTTACGTTGCGTCTCGTCTCGTTTTTGTCACGTGATAAATGTTCGTTGACGTCAGTATTTAGTCATAATTTTCGTTGACGAAAGCAACACTAATTATTACTATGATTATGGGTGAATTTCAGCACCGCTTATCTTCTGAATACTGTCATCATGAGTAGAGTGCGCACGTATACAACATTTCCACTGGACATTCTGGGACTGAGTACTGATCATTTAAAGCTCTGAATTTTGTGGGCGAGTCACCTTGAGAATGAGTTGGAGAGAGAGGAATGTTCAAGCATTGCAACGTCACCTCTTTGACAGCAGAAACTAAAGAGACTGCGGCTCATAAACAGCCTTTAATACAATAAAGCACAGGTCCATTCTGAAAAGAAATACACATCGCTGTGGTATTTAAAAGCAATCAGTCACGTCACCCCCTAGATTCCCTACAAGGCATTACAGTTTGTCAGAATGACTAGGTGGATATTATGAATATTGTAGATCATTACTGAGAACTTTTTAAGGTCATATTGCCCCATACACTTCCTGTGCCGCACTACAGTATGTTAAAATGATTAGGTGGATGGTGGACTTTATGGAGCAATGTGGTTAGTGTTGTTTCATTCAAACTATTTATTTGGATTGGATTCAATGACTTTTTATGTCAATAAATTGCTTATTGATATTTTAGATTTTGATAAACCATTTTTGTACCCACAGTACTGCAAGAATACTGGTAGTATTCCCAATACTCCACAAAATTCGCCAGCCAGACCCCCACAATGACTCCTCCAAAATCCCTCAGTACCACCCAAGATTCAACAAAGAAGCCATATTACCATATATTACCCTACAATATTCCTGAGTCAAAACCAACCCGATCTCACGATATACAATGTAATCAAAATACCTGCTGCGATCACGCTTTAGGCCTAGGCTAGGACAATGCTTCACTTTTTCGTGCTAGGATAACGCTACACTACCCTATGTATTTTACTGCACCGTGCGTTACACGGCCAGTATCTGCGCTAACTGGTGACTGTTATGGGTGACTGGTTAGGGTTAGGGTTAGGGTTAGGGTTCGGGACTTTCCCCGTCTCACGGCATTTCAACCTGTTTCAACCACTTTGCAAACAAAAACGATAAGGAATCAACTCATCATTTCTCTCCTACTGTCCCTCAGTCACCAGTTACCGCTGATACTGGCGGTGTTACGCAGTGTGCATTAAAATACATAGGGTGGTGAAGCGTTGTCCTCGTACGAAAGAAAGACCTAAAGCGTGATCGCAGCACGTATTTTCATTACATTGCATATCGTGATGGCTTCAACCCGTGAGACCGGGCTCCCAAAACCCCACAATGCCCCCCGACAAAAGACCTTAACACAAATCCTTCACCAAACACCACCCAAAATTCAACAAATAAAGCATATTACCCTTCAGTACCCCACAATATTCACCAATTTTCCACAGTGCCCGTCCTCCAAAAAACTCAAGAGCCCCGAAATCTCTCAGTACCGCCCAGTATCCACTAAATAAACCTACTACCCGCACAGTACCTTAGAGTACACCCACAATGCCCCTTAAAATGCCCCAATATCCTCCCAAAAAAACGAGTAATGGAGTGATGTCGCCAGTAAAGGTTAACTAAAACATACTAATGTGTTCCCACAGTACGCTCACAATAACACCCCCAATAATACTGCCAAGCTGTGAGTGAGCAAGCGTGTGTATGGGTGTGTGTGTGTGTGTGAGGCGGACTGCGTTTCACACTGGGTGAAAAATGCAGTTGTCAAACTGTGAACGTTGAGCCCTAAACACAGCCTGGGCACAGCGGGGGGGGTGCACCGGCCCGTCCGAGCTTTTATTAGAAATCACTCCTGACAGCACTATTAAACACCAGCACGGCGCGTTCGGATAAACGGAGGAGGCTTTTAGTCATTCCTCCCTCGTCTCCGCTCTCAGGGACGCACTCAGATCCCACGGATAGAAGCACGGAAGTCCCGATAAAGCCGCATCATCTCCCAGCGAGAACCAGCCAATCCGGATGCCCCAAACAGGAACGAGGCACCTCTGTAGTCAGAGCGCGTCGCGGTCGGTGGCCAAGCGGAGTTCATGAATACACATCCTGCAAGCTGGAGAAAATAATTGGACCCTCAATTATAAAAAGGGTCATGGGAGGGGAAAAAAAAACGAACACTGTTGATATTGGAGTGACGGCATGAGCTTAGTGAAGCGCTCATGTGAATAAACCGGGCTTTCATTTCCAGTAAAACAAGATGTTCAACACTTCAGGAGGGACACCTGGCTGAAATTACTGCTTATATTAACATAAACAAATTACAGCTGTCACGTCAAAACCCAGAAGTACTTGGAACAACATCAACATCTCATCACATTAACGCGCAGGTTAAACAAGTGGAACTACAAAGTGTTTCTGATAAAGTGGTCAGTGAGTTCAAACACAAGCCATTTCCAGTAAAGTGGTTCAAAAGGAGAATGTTGAGAAAAGCACTACAGAAATAGAATTTGAAAACTGAAACTGAGGTTGTCAGTAACTGTAATTGTTGTGATGTCAAGCCTTTTGGGTGTTTAGAGCACCTTTGGGACCAGAAGGAGCTTCAGTTTCAGCTTTAAGCCAGTGAGTGGTGAAGATAAATAAAAGGCCGCTGAACCAGTTCAGGACACTTGAGGTCATTTTCCATGATTATACAGGAACCGTGCTGCGATGGTACAGAACTTGCAGCACACTTTGATTCTCCAGTGTATCTCAGCCCAGTAACTGATGTTTCTGACTCAATTCTCTCCACAGAGTTAATGGCTGGTTGTCGGCCCAAAACGACGTCCATGAAATCGTACCAGCAGAACTTTTTTTTCTGTCAGAGCCGCTTTTGTTATTGTGGTCTTTTGGTTTGTTTTTTTTTAGTCTTGTTTGAGTTTTATTTATTTATTTATTTTTCTTGGCATTGCCCGGCCATCAATGAAAACCCAGCGAACTTGTTAGCAATGTCCTGGTGCACCCTCTCACAGCATTGAACACACATTTGTTCATGGAGAAAACTCCCACTAAAATGTATCTTCAGCCCAAACAGACAATAATGTTTGTACGTCATGGACTTCACGGTTGTTCCTTTGCATCTCTATGATTGCTATTTTGCGCAAACAGTAAATCAACATTACGGCTTCTTTCCAAGTCCGTCTCGGGTGTGGCTCAGGTGTGGGTCATTTCCTTTGTTATGATAAAACATTTGTTCGTAGTTAAGGGTGGCTCCTTTCGCTAGGTGGCCAAGCAGTTGTCCTCAGAGAAGATCAACCAGTGGAAGGGATCGAGTGCAAACAGAAAACAGAGTAGGTTTTCCGTTTGTCTTCCATCTCTTCACTAATATATGATGTTTTGCTCTAAGTAAACCCTCCTATGTTGTGTTGCGAACGTGCTGAAGACATGCTGCGGTGCCGGATGGAGAAGCTCAGTTCAGCCTTGCTCTTTGAAGATGTTTTTCCCCCCCGTCTGCCTCCGTCACAGGCAGCTGTAGTGCTAAATGTGACCTGACACTATGCAGAACATTTTCCAGGAATGTTTTTTCAGATTTCACGCGCGCACTGGAGACGACTGTTCCACTCAAACAGCAGCTTCAGTCCACCAACAAATCCAATTTCCTCCAGTTATTGTGATTTTTTCCATTCATTTTTTTCTCCCATCAGCATTAACACCCATCCCAGCGGACAGAACTCACATCCACCTCACCATGAACCGCCTTCTCTACCCACCCAAAGAGAGTGAGAGAGTGAGAGAGAGAGAGAGAGAGAGAGAGAGAGAGAGAGGACAGTTATACGTAGTGATGGGGAGGGGGAGGACCACCCTAGCCACCCAGAGAGAGAGGACAGTTATATTTAGGGAGGGGGAAAGGGAGGGGGAGGACCACCCTATCCACACAGAGAGAGGGAAGACAGTTGTACTGAGTGAAGGACGAGAGGGAGGACCGCCCTACCACATCCTGGCACGCAGCTGTTGCTGGTTAGACCATCTGACACACCCACTGGTCATGCCACCACTCACATTCACAATCAGTGACACATCTAGAAGGACAAGAGTGACATTCTCTGTCATAAAACTGGCCCAGTCCACTAATGTGGATGTGATTGACTGATTCCTCTTCCTAACAATATTGGCACATAATCCGACACACTTCGGTCCAGCTCCTGAAGCCCTGACCAATGGGAGAGCTCTCTTAGATACATCTACCTAGATACCAAATCTAATTGGATCATTTTCTGTTGGGACTTATAGTTTCCATCCAAAAACATAATAATGCAAAAAGAGCACACATGCTAAAATGCCTAAAAGACCCCGGAGGTTCCCCCTCTGGTGTCTTAACCAGCAGCATTGTTGACATAAATCTGGATTATACACTATGTCTATTAAGCGCCAGGTAAGAGCTGTAACATCCCCTGCTGGCTTGTGAATGTCTCTGATAATTTCTTTTAATTTCACCCAATGAGGAGATGGTTTATGGTGAGGAAATGGTTTTCTTTGGTCTTGACTCCTAAACGGTGGTCCTATGTCATCCCGTATGTACATTTATACACCTTCAAAAACACACTAATCATTCATCTACTCACCTTCACACAGATCATACATCTACACACCTTCACACACACCATCATACATCTACACACCTTCAAACACACACTAATCATACATCTACACACCTTCAAACACACACTAATCATACATCTACACACCTTCATGCACACCATCGTACGTCTACACGCACCATACCCATGTTTATTAGATCCATGTGGTACAGCGTGATTTGTGATGATCTTATAAGATAGGTGAAATCACAGTCTGTAGAAAGCATAAGAAGGTCATCGCTGGTTCCAGCTGCTGCTGTCAGAACTCTCCACCATGTCATACTGCCCCCTTTGGTCATGCTGGAGTTGTGCACATCCGAGCCAAAGTGTCGACATTACCTGTGTCTAAATGTCCAACACAGCTCAGCAGAGCTCCAGCTTTGCGAGGTCTGCATTAGAATGCCTGCAGGAGTCTTAACGATCACACACTGCACCTCTGCATTAACCATTAAACACATACATGTGCCCCACACGTCTTAATGAATCATTAATCCACTTCGCGTTACTCCTTGGGAACACTCTTATTTACATCGACCTTTCACTGGAAAGCTGCTGCTGTGCAGCACAGCATATTAATCTTCTTCAGGAATCTTCTCAACACTTCCAGTCCCTTGTTATCCATTCAGTGGGATTTTTAGAACAGTTCTACTCATTGCTGTGTGAGTTTTTTGGCCAGTGTTCCACACTAAGCTTTAACAATCTGTTACTTTGTGTTGCGACTTGTATCTGCTCCAGTTGCGCCACCTGACTGCAGGACCACAGTTGCAGAGCAGCAGTTTCAGGCCAATGGTGATCCATACATCAATCGCCTGACGTCTCTTTGATATTGAAAATGTATCATTTTTTTAGAAATAATGGTTTTCGAAATATCTCCTCATCAGTGAGACAATGTTCGCCTTGATGCCTGTGCCACTCAATGGACTTCGACTCATGACTCGATTGTCAGGATGATTATGTTTCTTATACAACAGCACAAGCTGTGGTTGCTGTGGTTACAGGGCCAAAGTAGTGATGAATGAATAAGGGAAAAGATAAATACTCAATAAAGATGTAACCAAAACAACAGCTCGGCAAGGTCATTTACCAGTGTTGCTTTGACGCATATAAGTGTAAATATAAAACCCAGAGTGTAAAGACGACAGTGTATCGACCAAAATCCTGAATCTCTGTTAACCTGCAGTTTTGCTCAGCGGTTAAAAGTGTTCGAATGTCCAGTGTTGAACATTCCAGATCACACCGGTGTGATGTTACACTTTGGAATGGAATGTCATCAGGTGGCACAACTGTGTGACACTATTATCTCTTTTCCACCGGGGCCATACCAGTGCAGGTGCCGGTGCTGGAGTTGAGCTGGTTCTGGTCCGGCACCAGCACTGGCACGCATTTCCACAGGTTTCAGCACCGAAATTGTGTATCAAAATGTTACCATGGTTCCATTCACGGAGCGCTCTAGAATCTTTGGTTATTTACGAGCACAGTTCACGAGGCAACATTATAACAGGGTAAAGCTTGGTATATGGTTCGGTGTTTGCATATTTTCGGGGAAAGAACATGGCGGGCCGAAAACTATCAATACGTATTTCGCTTTTTATGAACTTGCTCATGAAGCTTTTACAACTTCAGTTTGAAGGGAGGTTGCATAGAGCCACAATGAACAACATAAATAACAGAAATTTCATATCTTATACCGCATAAGGCCGCATTTATACCCTGTTTTCGTTCGTATGTCCTTCTGTCCGTTCGTCTGTCCTATTCGTGATTACTCTTCATACCTCCATCCGTCTTTTGTATTGCTGTGGTAGCACCGCCCAAAACCACTGTGACGTGTGTGGTTCCGACTTTGGGACCAGCAACTTCAGGGTGCCATGCCGGTGCCAGCTTTTGGGCACCAGCACCTGTCAAAACATGCATGTTCGGTCGAAACATGCAGGACCAGTTCTAGATTGGGCACCGGCGCTGCGGCGGTGCAAACTAGCCTTATGTGCTGAAGGGTTAAAGGAAAAGTCTGGAAAAAAAACTTCCACCTACTAGCCCCAAATGTAGCTGAGACATATTTGGTGCCTGAAATTTCTTTTTTCGGTCTTAGCGATGGGGCTAACGAGGCTAATGTAGCAATTAGCACAGTGCTAAATCATCAGGCACTTGCTCCAAATGTGTGAATGAAGCTGGCATTCCATTCGCCAATCTTTTATTCAATTTTTTCGTTCCACCTTAAATGGCACAGCAGTTGGTCTCCAGTTTGCCAGCTTTTTATCTGAGGCTTCCGTTCCATCTTACATGCGGCAATTACACTCTGGCACCTCAGGCACATAATGGCATGGTACCAAGTGATGTGTCGTTTAAAGTAGAACAGAAAATACGAATAAGAAGCTGCCGAACAAGAGGCCGAATACTGAACGGTTTAGGGTGGAACGGAAAATTTAAACAAAACAGTGGCGAATAGGAAGCCAACTGCTAGAACATTTAAGGTGGAATGGAAAATTTAGGCCTCAAATAAATTTGAGGATGAGGCGTACGAATGGTAAATTAGATTTTTCACCTAACTGTTCCTTTACATTTTTTATAAACATATCCAGTGCTGAAATGTCTCCCCCCACTGTGAGGCCATCAAGCAGCAACAACGCACACCCTGGACTGTTAATGAGGTTTTATTTTGTATACATTTCTATTCAAATATTAGACAGATTACACAATGGCTGTTAATAACTCGTCGCGTTGGCACCTCCGCTTGTCCCTCAGGGTGTGTCTCCAATACTGGAATTTGGTGCCCTTGCAAAAGTTGAATGCAGAATTTAGCAAGAGCGCTCCCAGAAAATAACACAATCTTTCAAACGCCGCCTGACGTCCTCTGAGCTACTGCATTGCACCCGCCCACATCTTTGGCAGATTCGTTTTTGGCCGGGATCCAAATACAGTAGCGTTCAAAAGTTTGGACACATCCACTCACCTACTGCCCTCAAAACTGAAGAAGAACAGAGATAACAAACATATCTTGTTTCTTTTCATCCCACTGTTTAACTCACCAGAAAGGGTCCTGATTCACCACTGCATAACATTTTCTTTTCATCCCTTACAGCTAAATAGTCTATTCTTGTTAAGACTTATGTACAGCACTGTACAAGTCTTGAGCCCCCCTCATTTCATTATATATTGATTTGAATCACTTTGTTGGTGCAAAACACTATTTTCTGTCTTTCAAGCTGTCTTATCTTTGGTGTCTTGAGCAGATTAAATGAAAATATGGGAACAAATACTTTACTGTGACAGGCTATAAAGTGCCTAAAGATACAAGGAGCCTAGATAAAGGAGTTCCAACCACTCAGCATTCAGCACCACCAGTATACTGATCACCGCCTGATCATCTGCAATCATCTGCTCCTGTTTCTTCACTGGTTCAGGTCGTAAGTTAGATTGTCTTTGTTCTGCTTGAATGATTCATACGGAGGCCACTGTGTGGCTTAACAAACAAAAATCATTCATTTGAAGCAGGTCAGGTTCAGGGACTGGACTGAAACTGAGAGTCTGAAAGACCTTTAGGAAATCTGAAAAACTGTTTCTCAAGACTACATTAAAAATACAAGAAAGTCTGACGTTTGGAAGCAAACTATGTAGAAATGTGGGGGGCTTCTGCACGGGATAAAATAGGAGCATGGGTGCACAAACGTCTGGGCATGGCTGCAAGCCTTTCCCTGTCAGATGCGTCCAAACTTTTGACCCACTCAGACTGGATGATGGTGCAAATTGAACAAGATTTAGGCATCAGAAAACACACCCCAACGCACACCTCTACACACACCCCAACCCGCTCTTTCCATCACGGCCCTTCAGTCACCTCTGAGGCAGAATTCCGGCTTTAAGTCTGCCTTTTGAATTCCGTGTTCTCCCTCCGCATAAAGACTTTACATTATAATCATGATCTATACAATTGAAAGGAGAAAAAAAAACAAAATACATTTCCATATTCATAGACTGGAATGAAATCCGATACGCCCATTTAGAATCACAGATCCCTTTCAAGCTGGACCTCGAGCGACGGTCCTCCCCCCTTGATCGGTTAGTACCTTTCAGAGAACTAATCCCGTTCACCTTTATTCTTCTCCTGTTCTCCTTTTCTTTCTTTCTTTCTCTCTCTCTCTCTGTCTCTTTTAAATCTGTCATAAAAGCACAGGGCTCGTCACACGCCCTAGTATATGTCAAACACACGGCCGTTGAAAAAGAGCTGCGAGAAAAGCGATTACTCCTCCGCCATGGAGAGGAGGGGGGGGGGGAGGAGGGAGGGAAAGAAGGAAGAAAAGAATAATCACAATGTGAAAGAAGCCCGAGCAGAGAAAAGAGAGCAAGAGCAAAAAAAAAAAAAAACAATAAAAAAATAAAAAGATCCGATTAACCACTTGAGACGGAGACAGGTTTCGCAAAGGAGTCCGGAGTCAGACGGGAACAAAAAAGATCACACAACCGAAGTTCCGTGAGAAAAGACACTGTACAATGGACTCCCGAGAGGTGGGCCTCGCAGCCGAGGTCAGTTTATCCCCATGGCAACAGAGAGGCGGGACAAGAGGCGTCTTCCTCTGCCTCGTTTTCGCCTGCCACGCACTTTAGTCTGGGATATGTGTCTCGGGTTCTTCCTTGCCCTTTCGATTCGGACGCAAATAAAGCTGTAGCAGTACAGAGAGGACAGATGAGCAGAGAATTCATTTGGAGGGTTGCTGGACGGGTCTCGTGGGATCCCGTCCTCCACGCGTTGGGTGGGTCTAGATGGCGGCGAACATTAGCCACAGCATCCAGGCTCCTGCGCCGAGCTTGGGGCCCCAGCCAGCGTTCCTCGAGTCGAAATTCTGCACCACTGTGCCGGACTCCATGCTCAGCTTCTACAGAGAAAACAAACATCTCATGTCAATTATTTCACATTTGTTGATCCCAAAAGGTTCCCTCAATAAATGCAATCCCTAATGGAATTATTAACGTGATAAAATGATACAAATGATTTAAAAGCTGTTAGTAAACCATGTTCAGCTCGGCTTGGTTGGCACTCTGAAACTTCAGAAGCGCTCGGAGCTCGTTCTTTTCTCCCCTCAAAATGAGTAAAGAGTCTGAGAGGAGCAGAGGCTCCTCCAAAGTAAACCGTCAAAAATTCAGTTTACTGAGAGTGTCATCCTGAACATGACCCGCGAAAAACCCAAACCCGCTGTTCTCCCTCTCCTCACCTCATCTTCACACAGGAAGCCTTTCGACTGGCCGCAGGTGTCTGCATTTTCCTGTAAAAAAAAAACCCAAAAAAACAAAAACAAAACAAAAAAAAACAGGAGTTGGAAAGATCAATCAGAACCAGGAGAGGGAAAAAGTAAACAACAGACAAATAAAATGTTTTAACATTGCCAGCAAACTCACTGTAAACATGAACTAAACTTCACTTCAGCTGTTTCTGAACACCAGGGCTGCTGTACACAAAGCAGGGCTGATCTGGGATCAGATGTCTCTGTATTTATGATGTCCATTTAACTGACTCTAGATCTGAGGCGGCTTGTGAAAACAGACCCTGTTATGTAAAAAAAGCGCTGCAGTGTTTGGCTCTACACTGAAGTTCAGTTCATTTTTACAGCTCACAGTAGGTCATGCTAGGTCCTAAACCTCATCCAGTCTGACTCACCTTAATAAAGAGCTGGATGGGGTTTGAATATCTCCAGAGACATTCTGGGAGATGTTTAGACTGGAAATAGCATCCAGCTCTTCATTAAGATGGATCAGACTTGTGGATGTGGTTTAGGACAGAGTTTGACTTACTGTGAGCTGTAAAAATAAACTAAACTTCAGTACAACAGATGGCCGTTTTAGATGACATCAGGGTTGCTGTTCACAAAGCAGTCATAAGTGATACTGTGTCCTAAACCACATACACAAGTCTGATCCCCCACATACACAAGTCTAATGAAGAGCTGGAAGTGGGTTCAGTTATGCTTTTGTCATGTGAAACTGCATCCAGCTTTCTTTTTACGGTGAATCAGACGTGTGTGTGTGGTTTAGGACACAGTATGACTCACTGCGAGCTGAACCAAACCTCACAGCTACATTTGACCATTTCAGACAAACACCAGGGCTGCTGTTCACAAAGCTATTGTCATACTGTGTCCTAAACCACACTCACAAGTCTGATCCACCTTCATGAAGAAGTTCAGTTCATTTTAACAGCTCACAGTAAGTCATACTGCATCCTAAACCATGACCACAAGTTCTCCTTTACCTTCTTAAAGAGATTACCTTACAAGATTTGGGGATGAAAAGATTTGGGTGACTATTTGCTTCTGATGTTAGCAACAGCCGCGTAGTTCCAGTTGTAAACTAGGGAGAAATCCTTTTTTTAAACTAGGGAAATCCCGTTTTTCAGATGTGGTTTAAGCCGAGACTTGGATTAACTGTAATATCTGCTCTTAATATCCGAGTCTGAATAACTGGCCTGCAGACTAATGCAGCTAATCCTGACCAGCGCAGTGTTTATTACATTCCACGTCCGTCTTTCTGGAGAAAACTTCCAGATCTAATCCGGCAAAGCCCAATCCAATCATCGCAGCCCACCGCCAAGAAGGGGTAGTGGGGGTTCTCACGCTGCAGCACAAGCTGTCTGACATTTGCAGTGAGACCAGCAAGGCTTAGAGAAGATCACCATCTCCACACCTCGGAACCAAGCACCTGCAGTCGGAGCCGACCAGAGGCTCCTAATGAGCTCCTTCTCTGATCACTGTCAGTTCTCCACGTCTCTTCTGGACAAAGACAGAACCTTCCATCATACAGAGAGGCTGCACACATATATTCTGCACACACACATACTCACCTACGAACACACACACACACAAACACACATTTACACACATACGTGCACACACATCCTCATATACACATACACATACACAGACGTACTCATATTTACACACACATCTGCTTATATGTGTATCTACTAGGGCATTAACAATGTCAGATTTTTTCAGGTCGACTTATCTGTCAACAAAGTCGACGGATAAAGTTCTCTGTAACTTTAACAGTCAACATTACAATTAAACAAAACAAAACAAAGGCCGATACCTTGAATTTTCTGGTAAATTTAAGTGTACAACAGAAAGTGGGAACAGTTTAAGCCGCACGGCCACTCAGCGTCCTCCGGACTGGACGACTCTCTGCAGTGCTAGCGCTAGCCACGTTAGCAAGTGGCTGCCGTTTCAGATGCCCGGGCAGAACGCCTTTACTGTTACTGTACTTTAACACCGACTTGCAGGTTGTGCAGGTCCCCGTGCTGTTTGTGTGTCTAGAGTGAAGTATCTCCACACATGTAGTGTATGTCTGTCTCCTCTGCTGCCGTGTCTCGTATTGTTGTGGTTTTGTGTTTGGATTCCACTCACGCCAACGGTACCGCCCTTTTTATGAAGGGACTATAATAATTAGTTAAGTCACTAAACATGTGTCAGCGTCAGCCATTCAGAGGCAGAGATTGCATTGCGTACACAAGCGTGCGCACAGAGAGAGGAAAAAACACACGACTAGTCGACTTATCTCAGGGGGCCTCTGAAGTAGACCAGTCGACTTTTCTGTTAATGTCCTAATATCAATCAATCAATCAATCAATCAATCAATCAATCTATCTGTCTGTCTGTCTGTCTGTCTGTCTAACTATCTATCTATCTATCTATCTATCTATCTATCCATCTATCTATCTATCTATCTATCCATTGATGTCTTTATCTGTGTTTAAAGTGTAAGTGAGAAGAGTTCTGAGGCTTTGATAGACAGCTGTATCTGTGCACCTCTGTATGATTTAATCTGCGGGGAATCAGTGTGTGTGTGTGTGTGTGTGTGTGTGTGTGTGTGTGTGTGTGTGAGAGTGTGCTTCCTCTTTAATGTGCTCGTGGGCTAGCGGAACTTCCAGTTCTGTCACATCTGTCATAATCTCTCCGTCTGATTAAAAGAGAGCCAATTGAAGGCCATTAGAGAAGTGACTCTGAGTGCATTATAAGAGCCATTAGGAGAGCACTGCCGTCTCTGTGACACACTCTCCCGGCCACTTTATCAGAAACCCCTCCCACAGTACTGTACAGTCAGACTCTGGGGGTGCACAGCGTGTCTGGTTATATTCGTGTAATGGACCACTCTCGGCCTTGATGTGTGTAAAATAACCTTGATACACTCATTCCAGTGCCACACACACTACCATTGCCTTTACTGTACTGAGAACGGTCCAGCATTCAACTAATACTTGGTCACCAGCAGTCCTGTGATCAGAAACTGACCAGGGGCTAAAAAACTGCTGGTATTTCCACCAGTGGCCAGTAAATGGAAGTACGAGGTGGGTTTCTAATCAGGTAATCAGGAAAGAAATGTGTTAGCAGAAACAGAGAGACAGAGAGAGAAAGAGAAGGACTGTGACTAAGCATCTACGAATTAGCACCACAAGCTAAGTGCGTTAGCTGCTTGTTGACACAGTCTAACATCATTGCTATCCCTCTCTTTTTCTTTCTCTGTCTTGCTCGTCTCTCTCTCTTCTCTCTCCTTTTTTCTCTCTAATTCTCTTTTTCTTTCTCTGTTTATTGTTTTCTCTTCTCTCTGTCTCTCTCTGCTCTCCTTCTCTCTGTCTCTCTCTTTCTAGCTCCATTTTCGTTCCCTCTTTGTGTCTTGCTCTGCTTCAGTTTTCCTCTCTTCTCTTTCCTCTTTTTCTCGCCTATCTTTTTCCCTCACTCTCGTTTTCTTTGTCTTTCCATCTATTTTTTCTATTATTTCTGTCTCTTTCACTGTCTTTTTGTATTTCCTTTCGTATAGTATACTCCCTTCCTCTCTCCCTCTCTTGCTCCTCCTTCTCTTTCTTCTCCCTCTTTCTGTCACTCTCTTCTATGTCTCAAACTCTTTTCACACACACACACACACACACACACACACACACACACCAGTGTGTGCAGAAGGTACTTGTATTAGCCACACTCCGCTGAAAGCGTGTCTGCAGTGTGTGAGCTGCGGACAGGCGGCGTGTCATCAGCGATTTGCTCACATGTTGACAGCAGTGGCTCAGCTGCACTCTTAAAGCGATAGTTTGGTAAAAAAAAAAATCTAATTTAACCCCCCAAATATACAGTACTGTGCAAAAGTCTTGAGCCACCCCTTTCTTCATATTTTGCTTTGAATCACCTTGTTAGTGTGAAAATATTATTTCCTGCCTGACAAACTGTCTTATCTTTGGCATACTGAGTAGCTTAAATGAAAGAAATGAGAACAAAAGGACTGCTAGTGGCACCACTGAGGTACCCTTAAGCAAGGTACCGCCCCCACACACTGCTCCCCGGATGCTGTGTTCCTGGCTGCCCGCTGCTTCACTTGGTGAACGGGTTAAATACAGAGGAAGAATTTCATGCTGTTCACACTGTGTGCTGTGGCGTGTTCACGTATGACAGAATGGTCACGTTACACTGATACTTTGGTATCAAGCACTGCAACGCTTCGAAATTGAGTATTGCAGTCCTTCAGCATTGAGCACTGTGTTACTTAGGTATTGAGCACTGTAATGCTTAAGTACTGAGTACTGCAGTACTTTCCTATTGGGCACTGTGATACTGTGGTACTAACCATATCAGAACCGTCGTCAGAATTTAGATATCGTGACACCACTGTGTTCAATTAACACACAGTCTAAGCTTTCAGTATTAAAATCATAAAAGTTAGCAATAAAATCATGTGTAAATAAATAGATCAAAATCCAGTCAAAATCCTCGATGCTGAATTGCATCAGACCCGTTTCCAAAAAAGCTTCTGACACTGCAGCGTTTTTTGCCACGCTCAGATTAAAGCGGAGTGCCGGAGACAAGGCCTTCCATGTATCTGTTTATTTATTTATTTATGAGTGCAGAGCAGGACCAGCGGAGCCATGCGAAAGTCCTGCACCCAGCCTGAGGGATCCGTGATGCGCGACTGACAGTTTCTTAAGGAGCCGGAGCTGCAGCCCATCCCTAATTATAACTGTCCTGCTCCAGTGGTTCCTCGCGTTCCATTCTTGCTAATTATCACTTCTGCCACAAATTAGGCGAGGGCCCAGCTCATCCATGGACACCGTCTCGGGCCCCTGTCACACACAGAATCAATACCAGCGTCGCCCTGCCTGGTCCCCGGGGGCTCCGGGGCTCGGACGCATCCTTCAGTGTCGGCCTGTTTGCATTGTTCTCCACTCGGCACTTGTTCTCCGCTCATTTCTCTTTTCGACGTTAATTAGAAGCCCATCAGCACCGTGGGAGGGCTGTTTACAGGCAGGCAAGGAAAAAAGAATGACCATGTCCCCGTTTGTTTGTTTGTTGGTTTGTTTGTTTCAGGTAGAATACAGTAACAATGCGCAAATGTCAATTAATTCCTTCTCAATGGTGCCGTTTCGTATTCATAGCTTGATTAGTCATCAAATAGCACAATCAGAGCTAATTAAACATGCCGTGCTGTTGGGGAAACCAACGCTCTGCGGGGTAAATATGTTTTGTTTGAGAAAAGCTTTTAACGAGAGCAGTGGTGCAGATATACAGTGGAGGTGAATGGAACCAGACAGCTGGCTCTCAACGCTCCCTCACAGAAAGTAATTCCATGAAATGCTTATGGCTGCTCCATCTGATGCCTGAGACGTGGTTTGTCTAAGAAGCTTTTGGTCCTAAAACTAAACCCATTCATGGTGGAAAAAACAGAACATTCATGCATCCATGCAGGGCTTTGTGAGGCAAAATAATCCCCCCAAAACTGATTTAGTTTTAGATTCTTTACTATTTTAGCATCATCAGCATCCATATAAACACTCAGAGACACATAGAGCATCACTGGGGGTCGATAGTGAATAAAACGGCTGTATTTGTGTTGGAGACGTTTGGTTGCATTCACCTCCACTGTAAAGAAATCAGGGTCTCTACAATGAACCGATTCACACCAAACACACTCTGGAAGAATGTTTTTACATCTCAAACATGTAATTATGGAGAAACTATAACCAATCTTCCAGTATATTATAATTACTCCCAGTTAAAGACTGTGAAGACTGTGACAATTAACCCAGAGTGTGGTCCAAATGTGGGAGTCACTCACTGGGCTGGAGGCTCTGGTGCTGTTGGGGCTGGATGAGGACCTGGGCTCGAAGCTGGGCTCTGGGTTCGATGAGGGCGTGCCAAATGGAGGGTCAAACTTAAACATTCCATAGCCAAAAGCCATAATTGCATTTTCTGTAAAAGAAAGAAATAAATGAATTAATTAACAAACGAAAATACAGAGATACAAGATTAGAGTTTCAACCTTTGAAAGCAGGACAAGTGGTTTATGATCAGGTTTTTATTTGGTTAATTGTGTCTATTATTCAAAGGCGTATTATTATACCATTAATTAGTTCTCTGAATACTGAGTGTCCGCTACGAATGATTTAGTAACCACTGTGAATTTGTCAGTACTGTCATGTGCGGTTCTGGTGGCAAGGCGCAGACGCAGGGTTCCAGTTGTTAGGTTTCATTGATAAACATAAACTCAAAAAGAGCGCAATGAACATGAAGACGGCACGAGGGCCAAAACACTAGGAAACATAAGGGACGGGTAGGGTGGGGGGGCCATGAAGGTGGACCAACACAAGGAAAAGCATCATTAGAACTTAAATACACAAAAGACTTGGACATGAACCAATAAACAAGCACAATCACTTTCACATTAACATGGGACAGCCGACAGAACATGTGAAACCCGATGCCAAAACAGACGGATTCAAATTAAGAGTCCCACATATAAAACTGAAACAACAGTGGCCTCTAACGGCCGTTGACCGGGAACTATGAATCTTTTAGTATCTGCTGTGAATTATTCAGTATCTACTATGAATTATTCAGTATCTACTATGAATTATTCAGTATCTACTATGAATTATTCGGGATCTACTAATTTATTCAGCTTTAAGTATGAATTATTTAGTATCTACTATGAATCATTGCAATATATCTTTCGTGCAATAGTTTTTCTCTTGTGTGCAATATTTTTGGGTACAGCATGTGCAATGTTGTGGTTCTCTGATGAAATGTGCAGTTTTATCTTATCTTATCTTATTATTCAGTATACATTATGAATTATTCAGTATCTACTATGAATTATTCAGGAATCCTCAGAGCTTAATAAAACATCAAATGAAATTGTGCAAACTTTAACAGAATGCTAGCGTCACTGGTTAGCATCCCGCCCACTGCCTACGACAGCGGAACCTTTTTGGTGCCATTCTGCTTTGTTCATTTTAGCACTGAGGCTACAAAGCTAAAGTTGTTCATTTCTACAGCTCACAGTAAGTCATACTGTGTCCTAAATCGCGTCCACAAGTCTGATCCACCTTAATGAAGAGCTGAAGGAAGTTTGAGGGTCCCGAGAAGTTTTGGGGATGAAAAGATTTGGGTGACTATTGATTTCTAGTGTTAGCCTTATAGCTCCAGTTCTGAACTAAAGAAGCTAAATTTGGACTGCACACATGATTGACCACATCTGGGGTCAGTGGGAGAGTGCAAGACTGGGATTTTCTTGCTTAACTGTTCCTTTAAGGGCATCCTGGACTATTTTCGTACATAGTTGTGATGTGATGAGTCGGCTTGATGATAAATGAGCACCAGTTTCACAGATAAACATGACTTACTAGTGAAAATATTAAAAAGGGACTTTTCCTCCCATCCCTCAAGTGAATAAAGGCTGGTTATGTGAAGCTATTTGTCCCTCAAAAAATTGAATCAAACCACTGAAGCACTTTTGCTGTTTCCCCTCCAGCATCTGTGCCTTTTTCTTTTTTTTTTCTTTTTTTTTATCATTTCTCAAAAATCAGAAACACTAGAACACTCTCTCTCTCTCCCTCTCTCTCTCGCTCTATCAGATGACATATGTCTCCAGATGGTTGTAGAACCGCAGAATAATATGAGCGCTGTTTGCCTCGCTCACCCACCCCCCTACAGCCCACCACCGCCCGCCGCCCGCTCTCTGCCAGCTCAGCAGGAAAACGCTCCGATGCACTCGTTTATTAAGACCTTCCTCCAGCGCAGCGAAAGCCTGTATCTGTCAATGAGGGCTTGTTACGTTTAAAACCCACATTAAGAGATTCCAGATACGGAGGAACCGCGCAAGTGTATGTGTTTTTTCCTCTTTTATACTGTCAGAAATGTCCTGCAGCCGAGCATCATCGCACACCACACACACATCTATCTATCTATCTATCTATCTATCTATCTATCTATCTATCTATCTA
>JBBPCX010095200.1:0-20000 GCA_037974365.1 Hydrocynus forskahlii | reverse complement strand
TACCTTGTTTCTTTGTTCCCATTTCTTCAATTTAATCTACTCAATTTGCCAAAATAAGACATTTTGACTGGCATTATATACAGGGGGTCCTTGAGTTACAGTCAATATACGGCGTTTCGAATTTACGATGCTCACTCCCACTCCCACTCGACTTACACCATTATCCTTGTACTTACAGACTCTGTGGGCGAACTAGTTTGGTTGCGCGCGATGGAATAATACGCAGTAATGTGACGTATGAGTGAGGGAGTTTTCCTTTTCATTTTTCTGTGGCTTAGTTGTTTTTTGATTTTACAACTGTGTTAGCATAAGTAAGTGACTTAGGAAAGAGTGTGTTTTGACTTAGACCAAAATTTGGGTTGCATGACTGTCAAAGAAACAGGTCTATGTTGTATCTTGAGGACCCTCTGTAGTATTTCTCCACCAGCAAGATGATTCGAAGTGAAATATTAAGAAATGGAGGTGGCTCAAGACTTTTGGATGATTCTGTACCTTGTGTACAGATAAGGTGACCAGCAAACGAGAGAGTCAGTGGTGTCACAGTGGTGATATAGGCCAGGCCAGTTGTGATCTTGGATCAGGAATGTCTGAGAAAAACTATGAGAATTTGGTTAAACGAATCCATGGCTCATTACAACGGAGCTCAAGGGAAGGTAGTGTTGCGCTCATCCCAGTGGATATATTGCAGCTAGCTTGACTGAAAAGTCCCAGCAGAAAATCCCAAGCAGAGGGATATACCGTACCTTTATCTAAGGCTTTTTGACGGGATCACCAGCACCAAGTTGCATTTTTGTTACGATGTCGCATCTGGTCGAGATTAGGGGAGGCGGAGGTGAATGACAGGAAAAGTTGTCCCGAAGCCATTGCCATTAATCGGCAGTTTGGTGTCTGTTTGGCTGGTGAATCGTGTTGTAGTCCAGCAGTGAGAGGAAATTCTCTGATTGGCTACTCAGCCTAGCATATCAGCAAAGAGAAACCACTGAACCAAGGAAGCAAATGAAGTGTCTCTTATTTCAAATTCTTCTTAACAATTCTCAACCTTTGTTACATATGTCCACTATTTAATCATTTGTCTTGCTGTGGTCAAAAAGTCCAAAAATGATGCCCTATGTCTTTTCTTAACTAGGTTTCTTTGGCCTTGATGGAAAATGTTATGTCAAAAAAGATAAAACCACAGCGCTGAGAGAATCTGACTACATGGTGGAAACTGTTGAAGAGGGTCTTCCATTCTACAATAATAAGCCACTTTTTCTAATGTTTATGAAAGAATGTTGAAAATATGTTAGCTTTATTTAATGCTCTTCTAAGAAAGCTGTGAAATCCCTTAATGTATGCATTTATTTAAAGTTATTAGTAGAAAGAGTGTATAATTGATTTGTTGCCTAGTGTGTGTAACCTGCATCCCCTGGAGGTAAGTTTTGATTTGTTTTTTTAGTTACTATGACATTGCAGGTGATTGCTAAGGTGTAGTTACCTGGTTGCTATGGTGTTGCTATGGTGTTCCAAGTAGTTGCTAGGATGCTGCTTAGTGGTTACTAAGGCCTAGATTTCGCTAGCCGGTTCCTTTAGTAACTGTAGCGACTGCTATGGTGTTGATAAGTGGTTGTGTGTGTGTGTGAGTGTGTGTGTGTGTGTGTGTGTGTGTGTGTGTGATGTGTTTGACTGGGTTGTTAATCAACACTGGGCAAACACTATAAAGAATGCATTTGCATTGCGACATTATGATATTTCGATACATTGCTACACCCCTAATGGCTGGAAACTGCATGCAGCATTTCATATCATTGGTGGGACGTATGGAATCCTGTCCTCTGGTGCAATAAAAGGTGTTGCCCCGTATCCCGTCTCAGGTGTTTGTGCTCCTGGAGAGATTCCTGGCAGGCAAGTCCAGTTCATAGTTAAAGCCTGAGCTTCTTTTCAGTTTCATTATGAGATCCTGCTTTCCTTTAGGTGACTGTAACACTGGAGGATTTTTTTAATAGGCAAACATGTCCATTCTCTTGCATCAACTGTGTGTACGTGTTCTCTGGTGGCACTGACCAAGAGAACGTGACGAGTGGAGCGCACTACTCATGAACCACATTCCAGTCACAGAGGCCACGCATCCTTCCCTGGAGATCCAGTTTGTAGGACAATACTGAGGCTTAGACCCGCTTGATCTAAATTTATACACCTGCGCATGACGAGGGAAGCTCTGGAGGAAGTTGTTCTGATTGTACACCTCCGATTTGGTTTTTCATAGGAGAATTT
The DNA here is from genome assembly GCA_037974365.1 of Hydrocynus forskahlii. Taxonomy (NCBI): domain Eukaryota; kingdom Metazoa; phylum Chordata; class Actinopteri; order Characiformes; family Alestidae; genus Hydrocynus; species Hydrocynus forskahlii. The sequence continues at coordinate 17,750 of JBBPCX010095200.1, read as the reverse complement.
CCAGAAAGGAAAGGGTTGCCTTAAATAAACCTGGTGTCACTGTTTAGGTCCGGTTTGACGGTCAGTGAGAGACACCACGCAGTGTGAAATTCTTTCTCTGTGTTCAACCCATTCACCAAGTGAAGGCGGGGGCTGCCACCAAGAGTGGGTGCCCGTGGAGCAGCATGTGGGGACGGTACCTTGCTCAAGGGTACCTCAGTGGTGCTACTATCAATGCTGGGATTCAAACCCATGACCTTCTGATTGCCAGGACAAATCCCTAACCACTAGGCCTCAGCTGCCCCAGATTTAATTAATTAAAGAGAATGTATAATTACATTTCCTCCAGTGTTACAGTCACGTAAAGCAGAGGTCTCCAACCATTGGGCCGCAAAGACAGACAGAATAAACAAATTTTATTGATTACAAAAGTCTGAAAGCCTGAAAAACGCTCTTCTCAGTCACGTGATACAGCACATCAAAAACGTAGCTCACAAACTAGCAAAAATGAGTAAAAAACAAACCCACTTTGCAATTAGTTGTATCCGTGAAAATAATGTTTTACATGAAACTGGTCCGTGGTGCGAAACAGGTGGGGACCGCTGATGTAAAGGAATGTAGGACATCATAATGAAACTGAACAAGCTCAGGCTTTCACTTTTAATCAAACTTCAGGAGATCTTCAGAGAGCACAAACAACTGGGACGGGATACGGGGCAACACCTTTAATTGCACTAGAGACCTGGAACAGGATTCCAGGTTCTGTTTTCGGATTCTTAAACATTTGAGGGATTTTCCGTGGGTCCCACTACTGATGATGGCCACCAAAAGTGCAGCAGTTTCCATCGACTAGGGGTGTAGCTTTTTATCGGTTATTTTTTCCTTCCTTGTGTTTTTCACTAAAGTTATTATATTGATTGGCATGAGCTCTGGCATTCTTATAAATATGCTTCTTATAAAATCCTCCTAGAATAGAAGTTATAGACCAGATAACATGTAATTAAAAATACATATAACTAAATCTCATCTGATTGTGGTTATTTGATCCAGTTGCAGTTATTTAAGATGATTATGATCATTTGCTGATGTGTGTGTGTGTGTGTGTGTGTGTGTGCGCGTGTTTGTGTGTTTTTGCTGGTTTGTCCTCATGAAAGCTCAGATTGACAGATGATTATAATTGGGTCTACTGGCAATTGCTATTATTTTTGAGATCCAGGGTGTCTGTTTGCTGTGGCTCCGGAAGCCCAGGCTTAACGACGCCCTGCTACAGATTATCAATCATATCAGAACAATCTACTACTGCAATCTTCTAAAGTAATCAAAACCTAGTAATGAAAACAGCTAATCAGTCTTTATGACCACCTTGTAGGCTTATTATTAATAAATACATACAATTATGTGGTTCTTCTTGATTGCTTATATGACTTTTAACCATCAGCAGAAATTGTACAATCGTGACCGGCTGGACTGCAACTCTTTTGGAAAAACCAGGCTAGCTTGTTGACAGTGGTGTATTTTGGATGTGAGGAAACAACAAATTCCATATGTCGTCACCTGCACTCTGGAGACAAAAGCAGTGGGGAGGAAACACAGATTAAGCTCTCTTAGAGCGGAGGGATATAAATAAATCTAAACATCTTGGGGCATGGAAACTGTGGTAAGTCAAGGGAGGCCCATGAGCTTCGCCTCCGTTTGCTTTGCATGCGCATGAACCTCCAGCAGCCGCTTGTAATGCTGCTCACGTTAACATCCCCTCACTTGCAGAACATGTCAGTCCACTGGCTGGGTGGTGGCTCTTATTCGTTTCTGGTTTAAACATGAACATATAGCCCAGAATGCTAGCACTGCTCATTATTGTTATTATTATTATTATTATTAGTAGTAGTAGTAGTATTATTATTAATTTTCAATATGTAAGATTCAAGATTCTTCATTCATACACAGTTATACAAGTACAACATGCAGTGAAATATAACCCTGAAACAACTTTGAAAAGTCCTCAGAATCACTGGAGACCCGAAACTTTCTCAGATTTGAGGCTCTCAGGGGCGCCTTACAGGTAAGTAAACCAGAGCATTCAATTGATAATACAAGTATACAAATATAATAATGAATGTGAGCTGGACGGGATGAGGTAGAATTATGTAAATGAGATGAACAGGCATAGGCTGGGGACAATGGGGACAAGAGCAAGGGACAAGGGACTGTGCCGGACCCTGAACAAATGTTTTTCCATTACAAATAAAGCAACCCTTACCCCCTCTGAACTGGAGCTCCTGGACGGCAGGGCTGAAAGCTGGCCACAGCCGAGCTGACTGCATCACTGCTTTCGGATTGGTCAAAATATTATAACATGGAAAGAGGCCATTATTTTTAAACTGTCCATGTGAAAAAACAACAGAGATATGAGCTAACAACTAGGAAATCCACAAAGTACAAGCTCTGCTGTCTGTTTGGGCAGAAAAGGTTGTGAGAAATGAGAAGGACATCACTAACAAGTAGCCAGAATATTAAAATCAGCTCTGACAGAAAAGCTCTCCGCTGGTTCGACTCCATGGACTTGAAATTGGAATGTCTGGTCATTAACTGTGTGGAGAGAACTGAGTCAGAAACTCTGTTACCGGACTGATGGAAAATACCGGATACACTGGAAAATCAAAGAGTGCTGCAAGTTCCATAAAGCAGTTTGGTCACAGCACAGCTCCTGTATAACAATGGAAAAGTGCCTTTAGTCTCTCCACTGTGCTGTTTCCTACACTCACCGATCCCTGAAGCTCCAATGAAGAAAAGAACATTTACTGAAAAGAAAATAACATGTCTGTGATTTTTATTTTCCAGTAATGGAAGGGTTAATATAACCTGCTGCTGTATTTATTTCATTTGGCATTTTAATAAACTTTACTTAGACAACCTTTTATAGATATTAACTCATCTCATGAGCTTGAGCAGCTTCATCTCACTGTTAATGTGGGTTCTGGCAAGCACGTTTGTGACAGATGATTTTGGCCATGGCCCTACAGTTCACACTGGCCAGGCCATCTCAGCCTAGAGCGCTAATAAAAACACCCCAGAGGAAAGGAAATTCCAAAATATGATCTCTTCTCTGACCAGCCTGATTCTCCTAGACATAACTGAGCTCAGTTTAACATCAATATGAGATTCTGGCCATTTTCTCCCACTTCTCAAATTCAGCTCCTGAAAAAAGAGCCTCCCTCTAATCTCAGCCTGATCCCAGTTTAAGATCTTAAAATGCTCTTTCTTTTCTCTCTCTGCTCTGCTCTTTATTCATCTCAGATCATCAGATCTTCAGATAAACCAGAAGATCCAAAAGAAAACTTGTTCGTCTCATAAAATTGGTCTTAGTGACCAAATTCAGGTCTCAACTACCAAAGTCAGGGAAGAAAACTGAGAGGCCGATGAGAACAGCAGACGAACTTCTGTCTTAAGTTAATTTTTTCTTTTGCTCCTTATTTCTCCTAGACATGGGATTTAAGAGAAACAGGTCAGACTCCAATAATCTCCAAAGAAGATTATTTATTTATGATCAGACAAAGAAAAGGCTGTTTTCTCTGAGACCTTATTTCATCATTTCAACTAAACAGTGTCTTCACTGAGGCTATACTTTAACACCTTCTGTCTGTCACAGCAGCAGCACATGTGCAGCAGGGTGAGGTTTCCTGCTAGTGGTGTCAGGCTTTTCCTCACTTATCGAATGTGTTTAATTAGAGGTGGTGGAGGTGGTTCACACCCTCTGAAAGCAGCCAAGAACCGACTGTAAAGACTCCCTGTGCCCCCAATACTGCAAGCTAATTCTTGATTAACTTTGTTTCGATGTGGAGCTGCTGGACACGTTGTCCCACACCAGGCCAGCTCTGATGAATGGAGGTCGCTCCAGAGGGACCTGCTGTGGGTGTTGGCAGCGTTTCACAGTATTGTTCTCCACACTCTGCTCTCTCCGGTAGGAAGCCCCCGCCACACTTTTCCCAGTGCGCTCCTTGGCCTGTTTGCAGCCTTTTCAGGAAACAAGCCCCCACAAACCCCATTCCCACCCACCTCCTCTGCCCAGCCCACCCCCTGTTGTCCTCTCTCGTCCTTTCACAGGACTTCCCCTGCAGCAGCCAAGTGGCCCACTGAAGCCTAGCCAAGACCCCAGCTGTTCCATTTGCTCTGCAAGAAAACTTTCTATGCATTCTACATTTCATTGGTTCAACCGGCCCATTCATGCACTGCCTAAAAATGCATTCTTTCATAGCAGCTCTAGAGAAACTGGACATGCTTTATAGCCTGTTGGCAAAAATCCTATTCAGCTGCTCTCGAGTGGTGCAACTGTCACTGGCTTCTGTCTCTTGTGGAACTTTTCCACTGGCATGAGGAACCGCGCCATACAGCAAACAGATGTTTTTCCATTATAAAATAAAGTGAGCCGCACTCAAGCTTACGCAAGCTGCTCGACGACATGGCTGAAAGTGGGCTGTAGCCAAGCTGACTGCATCACTGCTTTCTGATTGGTCAAAAAATGTTGTCATGACGGAAAGAGGCTGTTGTTTTTTGCTCTCTGTGCAACAACAAAAAAACCCCAACAACTATGGAGATACAAACTAACAACTGGGAAGTTGATGGAATATAAGCACTACTATCTGTCTGGGCTGAAGAAAAAATTTCAGTGGGAGTTTTCTATGATGCGAACAAATTTATCTTTAACGCTGTGAGAAAAATGGAGGTGAACTAGTTACCTGGATTAGGTTTTCATCATAAGGTAAAAGAATGCAGAGAAAAAATAGAAAACTCAAACGAGGCTATAAATAATAAAAGATCACAATAACAAAAGCCACTCTGACTCAAAAACTTTCTGCTGGTTCGACTCCATGGACGCGGTTTTGGGACGATGACCGGCCGGACTGAGATACACTGGAAAATCAAAGCATGCTGCAAGTTCTGCACCATCACAGTATAGTTTAGGTACAGCACGGCTCCTGTAGATCTGTAGAAAAGTGCCTTTGGTGGGTAGGACCCTCTCCTGCCCCGTTACCCTAACCAGAATAGGCATCTGCCAGCTGTGACAGAACTGGAAGTTAAGGTTCTCCTCAAAGCGTGTTTAACTGTCCAGCACTTCTTGTGACTCTGAAGAAGCACATGCTGGACTTCACCCTCCCAGCATTGTTGGTAATGTGTGACTGGGGTTTCTAGCTAATGGATGGAATTGGGAACAACTTTTTGGTCCATTTATGAGTTTTTTGAGTTAGATTAGATTAGTCTAGTTGTTTTGTTGTGACATGGTACTGTGGGAAATTCTTTAGCTAGACACACTGTAGCTAATCAATTCCCCCACCTTAATTAATTCAGTTGAATGAGAGCGTCCTGTAATCTTGTTAAACATTTGCTATAAAAAAGGTTTGTGGCTGGGTTCTAAGGTCTGGTTGCCTCATGCAGAGTTGGTTCTTTTACTGAATGAGCCACAGCTATATTTCTTTTGTTTGTTTCCCACCTGTGGACCAGCTGTACGGGCTTAAGATGTCTCCCACTTTTTAATTTGACTGGAGAACAAGCCCATAACATATGCTTGAGTGCCCCAAACTGAAAGCGTGCACTATTTCTTTTTCCCCTGTGCTGGGTTATGACTTGAGGAGGAAATCCAATGGTCATTCATCTTTGTGCTCTCGGCGTGATTTTTCCGCATCCGTTTCTATCAGGCCTGATAGGCTAATGATTAGGCTGCGAAATGGACCATTACATCCTGAGCCAAGGGAGCAATGGGTTGGGGAGTGACGAACAAATGTTTTACAGAGGAAACAGGGAAAACAGTGAAGAGGCATTAGCCTGCAGAATTCGGTACCATGGGGATTCATTACTGAACACTACAAAGAAAGTAGGCAAAATGGCCTTCTGTGGGATTTTGTTAGAACATTTGAAGTCAACACTTGTCCTAAAATGCAAATGTTGAACATGAACATGAACAACCACCAATTAACATCAAGCCAGTAATAATGCAATTGATTCCAAAAGCTGTTAATACTGCAGTTTAGTATACAGTTCAACACTTTCAACCCGTTCAGTTATTGACTGAAATAAACTAGCAGCAGGTCAAAACTGGGTCATAAGGGTTTATTCTGAGGCCCACTACAGATTGCCTACAGATGCTTTAATGTTTAGCAACTTATCTGTTGAAACTTATTATCAACAGTATTAGGTTTAGGTATCAACATTAGGATTAGCTGTAGGTTTAGGATGGGGTTTAGGGTTAGATTTAATAGACTTTATCCCCAACTTTAGCTTTGGTTATGAGATATTTACTTGATGCTGATGGCTGTGATGGTTGATGCATTTATGCTGCTGTACCTTGCCAAACTTTGATAGATGAAGGTCAGTGTCGGTTAAAGACAAGCTGAGCATCTACAAAGCATCTACAGTGGACCATCCAAATGTTACAAAAACATGATTCCTCAAAACACGCTCAGTGCCTTTCCACACCTCTTAAGATGTCCCAGTAGCTACTATCTTGCATTTGATGTCGCATTCAACTATTTCTTTAATTCGGTACAGTGGGTTTTTTTTGCCCAGACAGCCTACAGGAGGCAGTATTCTGACTGTTTCTTTTGTCTTCATGTACTGACACGAGGAGTTTTTGCTGCAGAAAGTAATGACGGGGAGCATATTAGCGCATTTATCAGCAGAAACGGTAAGTAAGAGGCACCTGCTTGCCTCTGATTGCCATTTCCTGTTTCCAGCTCAGAGACTCTTTGGGAAAACACTCCTCCCTGAGTGCAGGGCAGCCTGTGACGTCTTTGAACAGTTAGAGAGAGGGTAGAGCCCCTGGGATTAGAGAGATAAGACAGGAAAAGGTTAAAGACTGGAAATGGCAGTGTGTCACGAGACTCAGGGCTAACCTCAGGGCTAACCTGTGTATAGAATCTCGTTTCTTCATTTTGTTTGGGCCAAGCACACACGTCACTCCCCAAAGTCCCATAGATCCCACATCGCAACATCATGTGTATGATGTTAGAAAGTTGACCAGCTCCTGCCCAACTAAGATACCTTCCAGACTAATGTTCATTAAACATCTCAGAGTATTTCACTTGTGTATATATGGAGAAGCATGTCAATAAAAAAAGTGAATTACAAAAAAAAGAAAAGAACATCTCAGAGATATATTTAGACTACAAAACACTGAGTGTTTTATATAAACCATGGGGAATATTTTGAACTAAATTGTGCGTTTAACTCAGTGCCGGTGCCAGAGCGGACCAACTGGGCGGGCATTTGACTAACTATGGGCGGGCACTATCGGACATGGTTTTCCGGGGGGGGGGGGTGCTCACTGGTGTCGATCGTTGTTCCTTGGGTGAGTGTTGCTGGCTGACCTGGCGACTCGCTAGGGGAATGTGCTTTCCTTGCTTTATCAATGCTAGAACCCTTGCAGCAGCGTTTTGAATAATATATAGCTCTCTAAAGGCCTTCTTGGGGAGACCTTTGACAAGAACACTGCAATAGTCAGCCTTGAAGGAATGAGCAGTTTTCTCTAAATCTGATACAAAATTTCTAACCTATAGGGTGCAAAACAGGGCTGATAATGATCCTGAACATAGCATGTTATTACTATGTGTGGAAATTCAACGAATCAATACGTCATCCTTGTTAAATTAGAGTAACAGGGTTGATATGATTAGCTTGCAACCCTATCCACAAGGGCAAAGCCCATGAAACATGGAGACATTATTCAACCTTCCATCACCATCTTCCATCAGATCAAGTGATAATCCTTTCCTGTGAGTCATAGTATTGTTATGACTATGTGAACATTATAAAAATACAGACACACTAACAATGCTGACTTAGCGGTCAGGGATGCAAAGAAGTTCTGCTATTTTACTTTTTGTCAGCAAATATTTAACTTTCCACTGAGTTTTCCCACTGCAAAAGAGGACAGTTTTGTGCATTGCTTAATCACAATTGGCATGAATGGACATGGAGGACAAATCATTGGTAAGATCATTTAAATGTATTTGTAAAAAAAATAGTTTTGTTCTTTTGACTTCAAATTGTGAAATTATTCCTTATATTTTCTTTTAAACTTCTTTAAAACTAGTTGAACTGAACTGTTGTCCTCATGTAAGGGGCACAAATTGACCTATTTTGGCCGAATGACTCAGCTAGCTAACAGAAGCCTAGATCTGGACTCAATCATCAGTTGCTATTTCTTGTAGCAAGGCATCAACAGTCATGCCCTTTTATTGTGTTTGTAAGATTCTCCAGGCTAATTTGAGAAAAAAAAATCCATAATGAGGGTGCGTGTGCATGTTTTAGCTGTAGATTAGCATTGCTATGTCTGAATTTTGACAGTTAAACCAGTTAAGCAAGCCTTAGTTAACCAATCTGTTTCGTTAAAATGGTATTTTATGCCTTTATGTCATCCACCTACACCCATTACCCAGCCCACATTTCTTTGCAAGGCCTACAAAGTGGATACTGTGCTCATTTGGTTCTACCCCATTTACCATGCTAATGGTGTGGTAGTGCATGTGCAGTTTGGGATGCCGACCCCTGGGGGAAGAAATATCCGAAATGGGAGGCCCTGATGTAGGACACCCATGTTCCATGACAGGACTGTCACTGTGGCACCAGCCGGCTGCTCAGATCTAAATGGTATACACTGCCCATCAAAAGTTTTGGCACACACTTAATATTTACTAAAATGCCCTCAGGATTCTTTACAAACAAATACATTTACAGTCTGTTCACCATTTGAGCTCCTGTATTGGCCAGAAAAGGTCATATTTTTATTCATCACTACTGACCTACAAAAAGCCACCTAGTGTAATGTGGATCACCAGACAAGTGTTAGATATTTAACAAGCTATTAAGTGATGAAACAGTTAATGAGTGCAGTGACACTCTTTCACCACAAAACCAGTTAACAGGATCAGACCTGCACTGTTACAGATTCTTTCATCTTATAAAGGAAGCTTGTTTTATTTGACATATTTTCATTTATTGTCGTTTACTCAACCATCTTTCAGTGTTCAACAAGAATAAAAATCGGCAAAAAACTGAATTGCAGCAACTTTTGACTGGACAGTGTTTAGCGTTTAGGGACTGATAAACAAAACTGAAATTTGGAAAATAAATGGGTACCTGGTACACCGGTATTTTCATATCAGTTCTAATTTGAAACCCTCTTCTGGTTAACAACTCTACTGTCAAGCACGTTCTAACACCTAAAGCTGTGATCTACACCTGAGCTGCCGCGAATTATCAAGAAAATCATGGAACGAATGTGAGACCCAGAAGATCCTACACTTTTGGGGGAGCTTTCCAGACATCTGTGATCCTGAGCCGAGTGGTGCTAAAGAATTCATGGGAACACACTCCTCACCTCTCTTCTTTTTATCTCTTCCTTTTCACTCCCACGCTCACCCCTCTGAAGCCAATGGTCCACCTCAAACCTTCAGGCCATATTCTATAAACTTTATTTGTGTGGGGAGCTGGCAGAACGTGAGAGAAGAATGTCCAGCCCAGCATGGGAATGTGGGCTGCTACACTGCCTGGACTAAGTTGTAGCAAAGTGAGTTAGTGACAGTGATGGATATTCCACTACGCTAGCATTAGCTTACTTACATGACACAAAGCCGATACTGCTTTTAATGTGCTCTCGTCATTGTCGATCGCACATGTGCACAAGTGGCCACTCGCAGTAAAAACGGAGTGGGAGGGCAGCGAAGAGTAGCCTTTTCAGCTGGAGAGCAGCCGCCCTCAGCTAGGTTAGCACCACTGGCCTCATTAGCTCATCATGCAGACTTTTAAACACAGTTATTTTCTTTCAAATGTCTGAACATAACAAATGTACATGTCATGCAACATATATTTTAGGGACAGGGACATGCACAGTGTGCCTTGCAGAGATAAAATACATCTTGTGTCACCCCCATTTCTTACATTTTGGTGCAAAAATACTATTTAACACCTGTCAGCTGTCTTATCTTGGGCATAATGAGTCGATTAAATGAAAGAAATGGGAACAAATGTTTTACTGGAGCCCAGATAAAGGTGTTACAACGACTCAGCATTCAGCACCACCAGTATACTGATCACCGCCTGATCATCTGGAATCACCTGCACCTGTTTCTTCACTGGTTCAGGCTCAAAAAGTTACTAAATGAGGTTAAGTTTAAAATGCCGTTGAATTAGATTTTTTAATCTGCACCTTATCTATCTTGACCTTTGACATACATACCAAGACGTGTCATTTAAAGCGAATACTGCAGTTTAAACTTTCCAGAATTGCGTCTTTTGTAAAGTTTGCAATCTTTGCTACAAAAGAACACATTTACAGGCACCGCATGGACATAATACATGTCCACCTCGTCAGAGCGTTTTGGATGGAAAGTTGGAGCTGATAGGAGTTTACCATTTGGAAGCTCAAGCAGCTTCTTTTATTTGTACTGGCCCGTGTTGATGGGAGGCCGGATAGCATGCCTGTGTTATTCAGCTGAGAAAGCCATTTAGCTCCTGCTGCGGTTTCCTCTCCGACACCCGCTCGCAAGAAGCGTCTTATCTCCAAAGAAAACATGGCTTGAGGAATAACCCGAGGCCTGACCCGAGAGGTGCTGGCTGGAGAGGAGTGAGTGGATCGGGCCCATCATTTGTTTTGGGATTGGGCTTCCTTCATGCTGGAACTCACAAAAGCATTTTTTTTTTACTCTCCCCTTCATCTACTCGCTGGAAGGGGAAAGGCACGCCTTGCGCTGACATTCCTTTATAATAAGTCAAATGGGAGCGAGGTGAGAAAATGAGATGGCAAACAACGTCCCAGGAAACTGCACCGCTGGCTAAAACCACCATCCACCCAACAGATCAAACCCACACCTTATCCTCCTCCCGGACACGTACACACACACACACACACACACACACAGTGCATGTCTGAGATCCTATTAACTGGTTGTGTGGTGAAGCCGAGTCAAACTCTCTAGACCAGGGGTCCCCAAACCTGTCCAGAAAGGGCCGCCGTGGGTGCAGGTTTTCGTTCCAACCAAAAAGAAGCCACACCTGAGTAAGTGAAAACCAAGACCAAATGATTACAGAGGTAGAATCAGGTGTGCCTCCTGCTTGGTTGGAACGAAAACCTGCACCCACGGCGGCCCTTTCTGGACAGGTTTGGGCACCCCTGCTCTAGACAGTCCTTTAACTTTAAACTCTAACTGTTTCAGCACTTAACTGACTGTTAAATGTCTAACACTTGTCTGGTGGGCCACATTAAAATTATCATTATAATTCTAGTAGGTGGCTTTTTGTAGGTCATTACTGAATATAAATATGACATTTTCTGACTAATAAAGGAACTCAAATGGTGAACATATTGTAAATTGTAAAAATATTGAGTATATTAAGTGATATTAAGCGTAGAAAATCTCGGTTTGTGCAAAAACATTTGTACACACGTATGTATCCATTTTTTTTACACTCTCATTACTATGTGTGATCACATATATGTATATGTTATATATAGAAAATTAGGGGCCACACGGTGACGCAGTGGGTAGCACCGTTGCCTCACGCCTCCAGGGTTGGGGGTCTGAATCGGGGTCCTGGTATTGTGTGTGTGTGTGGAGTTTGCATGTGGGTTTCCTCCAGGTTTCTCCCACAGTCCAGACATGCACGTCGGGTGTACTGAGGATTTGAAATTGTGAGTGAATGGTGTGTAAGTGAATGATGTGTGTGTGTGTGTGTGTGTGTGTGTGTGCCCTGTGGTGAGCTGGTGCCCCATCCAGGGTGAGACCCTGGGATAGGCTCCAGGTACCCGCGACCCTAATAAGGATTAAGCGGTTGCAGAAAATTAATGAATCAATATAGAAAATTACAAAAGTGCAGCATTCACTCTTCTATGACAGTTGACATAACACTAATAGTAATAAAGACTTATTTCTTCCCAAAAAGTGTACTGGAGGTTGGTGGGTGGTAGGAGCCTAGTGGGTAAAACACTTGCCTGTGAACCCGAAGACCACAAAGACGCTGGTTCGCTGCAGGTATGTCGTTCTGTGATTATATCACTATCATGTATATCAGTATTTCAGAGTTTTTAATACCATTTTCCAAAGACCGGTAAGGTTTCTTTGGTTACAGTGCCAGCTGCAGGGCCAGATCCCATTGCCATGCTTTATCATCAGTTAATGGAAGCCCAAAAGGTTTACAGGCTCAGGAATGTTTGAAAAGGTTATGGCATGACTAAGCCTAGTTCGCTTTTTATGATATCTGGCATGTCCGCCCCCTCAGGGTGTGAAATTTCTTTCTTTCTGTCTGCTGACTCGTGGTATGTTGTGGTTTTTAAATTGGCATGCTTGCAGATTACTGTCTTTTTCACAATTGAATATCTTAACATGAAAGAGATTGGTAATGGATTTTTATGCAAATGTGTTCAGCTAAACCTTTGTTGGGAAGATGGACTACTGTATGCAAAGCTGGCCCTTATGCACCACATATTTATTCATGTTCTGCTTTTACAATTACAAGTTTTATATTTAGGTCTGCATAATATATCGCCTGTTAATTGTTATCGCAATGCCGGTCTCTGCAGTACTGATTTCACAGGAGGCTGCAGAATGTAGGTGAGCCTCTGAACAATCACAGTGTTTCTGACAAGGTGGCTCATCACAGATCCAGGTATGTTACTGGGTGTTCTGATGAATTGAGGCCTTCCTCCAATAAATTCTATTTATTTTAACCTTTAACCATTAAAGGTACTGGTGAAGTGGTCCATGAATGGGCGGGGCTAAACTCCTGTAGTCAGAATAAGCAGATTTATTTAAATGTGTTGGTTTTGAGTTTTATAAAAACAACAAATAAAAATGTGTCAAGTAAAACAAGTTTCCTGTATAAGAATCTGAAACAGTGCATGTCTGATATCCTATTAACTGTTTGTGGTTCAAATTCCAGACTGTCCTTTAACTTTAAATGTTTCATCACCTCATTGCTCGTTAAATATCTAACACTTGTCTGGTGATCCGACCTCACAATTATATGTTTTATTATAATTATATAAGGTGGCTTTTTATAGGTCAGTAGTGATGAATAAAAATAATCATTTTCTGGCTAATAAACTAGCTCAGATGGTGAAGATACTGTAAATGTATTTGTTAGCAAAGAATGATTGTATTTTTAGTAAATATTCAGTGAGTAACATGCAAAAGTGTACCAAACCTTTTGACCTGTAGTGTTAATAAATTGGAGCATCATTTGTACCTTTAGGAAAGTCACATTTTAATAGATGGGCAAACTTTCTCTGCAGCAGCTGCATCTGTCTGCCCGGAAATAATGGGGTTTTGGAAGGGGGGGGTGCTGGGATGGTGTTGGGGTTGGTTGGGAATGTGCAGCAGAGCATGGCCACGGAAACATCCATCAGACCTCGTCTGTCTGATGTAATGAGCGTGGATAACAAGCCTCCCGCTCCATCTTCATGCGACTTGATGAAATCAATAACTCGTACAGAAGAAATGCAGGCGGCGTGAAATTCTGAGGAAAACAAAAAGAAAAGTTCTCTCGTGCAGACGCCAGCCATTCAGTGCCTGAAGAACGGCCCTTTATTCCTTAATAGGCCGCTCGCATGGCGATGATCTCTGCTCCGATTAATTCACGGGGACTCTGGGAGAGGTGCACACGTGCCTCGTGTCTCCTCGAATCATGGTGCAGAACTAATGGCGCCCCGAGGCCCGGCTGAACTGCTGAGACGCATCTCGGTTCATCTCACACACACTTTTAACACACTTCTGACTTCAGGAGGTGCCATGAATAATAATGCATTTTTTTGTTTGAATCTAAATCCTAATTCTTCTGAGAAGCCGTTTGCAGGACCTGCAAAGTTCTACCTGCAATGCTTCACATTAAATGTCAGGAGTTTGACACCAGACGTAATGGCCTGGAGGTTCTGCCACGGTCTGGCTTTAAAGGGGAAAGCCTTGATGTTCGATGGTTATTGAATGCAATTTTTTATGAAAATACAGGGGGCAGTTTGAAAATTAGTGATAGAGTTGCCGTCCCCCAGTACAGTACAGTGTACAAGTACAGTATATTTATGTCCTTTTCCTTTTTCTGTGGCTTAGTTGTGTTTTTATGTTCTAGATTATGATTTTACTGCGTTAGGATAGGTAAGTGACAGGCTAGGGTGTGCTTTGACTTACACCAAAATTCGTGTTACGTCACTGTGGTAGGAACGAAACTGTATCGTAACCCAAGGACCCCCTGTAGAACCTCATTTCCACACCTGTGGAATCGCAAATACTGAATGAATCACATGCTGTATCAATTATATTTAAGTCAAAACATCCTCTGATCACGTCCCCTGAGGAACACATGATCTTCTGCTCTTCCTGATATATTTACACTTACATTTACATTCACATCCATATAGATATTCATCTGTGCTTTCTTACATCACACAAACCACGAGCATCACTCTTCTGGAATGTGTTTTCCACCGCCGTCTTCAGCCCTGGTTACTGATGTCTGTGTACTTAATGTAGACTGATGAATATCTATACACATGTAGACTGATGAAGGACTGGATGCAGACTCATGTACAAGGAGAACATGTTTTTGAGAACAAACTAAGTATACAAAATAAAACAATCAATGAACATTACAACAGTCAATGGAAAAAGAGCTTATGGTGAATTTATGATGTAAATACAGATGCAGAAGTATTTATACAAATTCGTGAATGGGGAACACCATGGCGGAGCATGGAATCACAGTGAAAACAGAAAGCAGATGGAACAGGGCATCGCCGCTCCAACACTGAGGCCCCCTTCAAAGTCTTTTAGATCTTAATCCAAAATCGAGAGCCTTCTTACATTGTATGCCCCAAGTTTAGCAGTCATATGCTAGTCCAAGGTTTTTCTCTGAAATCGAGAGTATTGAGAGGGTGCTGGCCCACAGCTTTGCTGTAGTAACAGCCAGAGATGCTTTACAGTAGCTGTCGGGACATTACTGTGAACATTTGATTGTGTTCAGCCATTACTAAGGTCGGGTACTGACGCTGGGTGATCCGTTCTGGATCATACGGCTCCAGAAAAAAATAAGAGACCACTGTGACTTATTTTTAAATCAGCATCTCTATGAGTATGACAACCATTCCATGCCAGTGTCTGTTAAATTCCTACACAAGCACCTCATTTTTTCCGGAGCTGTATATGACTTTACAGAATTTTGCACTTACCCCAGATATGGCCAGTGTTTGGTGTCCAAATTGTACCTCTATAGTTTAGAAAATGAGACAACATAACAGTAGAAGTCAGTAATCACCACAAATGTACCGGCAAATGCACCTCCAAAACTTCTCTCAGTCCATTCAAACTACGTTCAGCTCTTCACTGAGGTGCAGACTTGTCGCTGTGGTTTAGGACGCAGTATGACTTACTGTGAGCTGTAAAAATAAACAAAACTTAATTTCAGACAACATCAGGGCAGGAGAGAACTGATCTCGGATCAGATTCCTCTGTATTTAAGGGTGTTGGTGCTCCTGAGGGGGAGAAACAGACCCCCATTGTCTAAAATAAGAGTCCACAGTGTTCAGCTAAGTGGTGTTTAGTTCATTTTTACAGCTCACAGTTAGTCACACTGTATCCTAAACCACATCCACAAACCTGCTACCACCTCAATGAAGGGCTGGATGTGGTTTAAGTGGGTTGAAAGAGGTTTGGGGGTGTATTTGCAGAAACAACACGGGTGACTATTGACTTCTAATGTTAGCAACATTAGCCTTGCAGCTCCAGTTCTAAAGAAGCAGAATTTGGCCTCCAAATAAGTCGACTATATCTGGGGTCAGTGCAAAACTGTACACTCCCCTGAACACATTCTGGTCCCGGCTTTATCTGTAAAGTGGGCTTGTGCGACACGCCAGACCTCTGCCAGCATTTCTGCTTTGAAAAGGCTCGGAAAAGCATTTTGTTTACAGTATTCTTGTTGATATGCTGCTTACTAATTGGAGGCTGTTTATAGTATCAGCCTGGTTTAAAGGCTTTGCTCCAAATTACACACTGGCATGAAAATGCATTCCCACCATCATTTCCATGCACCCTGCAAGTAAACAAGATAAGATACAGTAACAGGGAAAGTTTTATTAGATGAACGGTCTCCACAAGCTTTTAAGCACCACATTAATTTATCTCTGTGATCTAAACTGTTCAAAATCACATGATTACATGAAGGTACTTTTCCATCCCTTGACTTATTTTCTGCAACAGTGCGTCTGCAGGACAGAAACCCAACCTAGAGTGCCTGAGTCAGGTGTTGGGCCGACAGAGGGTGCCTGAAAAGCTTCAGGGTGCATTGGCACAGGTACTATACCACTTTCAGAAACTCTCCTTTTCAGTCCAGGCCCTGAAACTGACCAGTTAAGGAGGAATGTTTTTGTTTAAGACACACAGTGACCTACGGATGAATCAGTCAAGCAGAACAAAGCACATCTAACTTAAGGCCTGAACCAGGGAAGAAACAGGTGCAGATGATTCCAGATGACCAGATCAGATGGTACTGAGACTGGAACATTACTGTGAGAATTTGATGGCATTTAGCTGGAAGAGATTTAGTGAGGTCAGGTACTGATGGTGGAACACTGGGATTTGATTGCAGCCTGAGAGCATGAGTGAGGACAGGAACTGATTTTGCTGTGAGGATTTGATTGCAGCCGCGAGAGCCACTATGAGGTCAAGTGAGGTCAAACTCCAGTTCCTCCCAAAGGTACCGGTTGGTGCTCCATCATTCAAGAGTCTTGGTTTCAGAGCTGAGCTTTAATAGCCCTCTAGATAAGATGTGCAGCTTTTCCAGATCTTTTAATTCGATTGGCAGTGTTTTTTATGAAGATTACAAAACTTATGTGAGTATATTTGAGCAACAGGTGCACCTTGAAGCTGCTGCAATCCCTAATCATACGGTTTTTATAAACCTTTGGACAATATACTTGTGTCTGTGAAGGGACCAGTCATTTTCTGTATAATTAATAAAACATTCATCATTTTTCCTCATTACATTGCTCATGTTAGTATACTCAACAAAAGTAAGGCTGTAGTGTCTAGCTGTATGAATCTTATTATAGCTCTGCTTTGCTCTGTAGATTCAGCTCCTCCAAGGCCAACAGAGAGAAGAGTGTTTCTTTATTGTCTATTCAATTTACATCTTTGTCTGCACCGCAGAGCCGAATATTGACTCAGATCTTGAGTGTTGTTTCACACTGGCAGAGTATATTAGCATTATAGAGCCATTCCAGGAGCAAATAAGCTTTTCGGCAGCCGGCGTATTGTACTGATTGCAGTGAGAAGCTGATTCTGCGCGGTGTTGTCCTCGTTATTTTGATTTCTCCATCACGCAAAGCCATGAGGGCAGGTGAGTAACAACACTCCATCCCATTAGACACGTGAGGAAGAGCCGAGGGCCCGGCAGATAGTGGGGACTTCTATTTGTGGCCTTGTGCTGTCAACTTCCCTGGCAACTCACCACTGAGTCACAGTGTTCAGCCCCTACCAGGAGCACAAGAAAACACAGATTTATCCCCACATTTGAATCAAGTACATTGAATGCATGTTTCTTTCAGGGTGAAATGTCAAATGTACAAAAGCTTACAATGATTTTCAACAATTTACCAAATTTCAACAATTTAAACTGTTGTCGTCACACTGTTGTAGCCATATTTCAACAACAATAATAATCTTAAGATAAGATAAGATAAGATAAACCTTTATTAGTCCCACAAGTGGGAAATTTGCTTAGTAACGGCAGAAAGTGGA
>JBBPCX010095186.1:0-24119 GCA_037974365.1 Hydrocynus forskahlii | reverse complement strand
TCTCTCTCTCTCTCTCTCTCTCTCTCTCTCTCTCTCTCTCTCTCTCTCTCTCGCTCTCTCTCTCTCTCTCTCTCTCGATTAATTGGCACACAATTTGTAGTTTGTCCGGTCTGCACTTACAAAGTCTTGTGGCGTTTCTGAGTTTTATTCTTGAGTTGGACCACGGTCCTGGAGGAACGTAGTGATCCTGGGGCAACTGGTAGACTAGAGGTTAGAACATTTGCCCTGCAATCAGGAAGTCATTGGTTTGATTCTCAAGTCCGCTCGCGGCACCTCTGAGGTTCCCTTGAGTAAGGTACCGTCCCCACACACACGTGTTCCTGGTTGCCTGCGGCTTCACTGTGTGCTGTGGTGTGTTCACATGTGACAGAATGGTCACCTTCACTTCACGGTGTGGTCCTCAATGAACATTGCTTTCCTGGAGGAACGTTGTGGTCCACTGCAAAAATTATTAGGCCAAATATAAGAAATCAATGCTGAGTTTAAGGTGGAAATAATGTGATACTAGTGAAATTATCTGTCCATGCAGCAAGATTTTACTTGAGAAGAAATCTTAAAATAAGAGTTGTTTAGTCTAGAAATGCTCTGATAGTCTAGAACGCTCTGATAAGTGTTTAAACGAGTGGAATAAACTGAAAATGCTAGTTTTTAGATCAAATTACTTGGGATCAGAGTTTTACTAAAACAGTACTAAGTGATATATATTAAATATTAGCAATGTTTGTTAATTCATTACAATTTCAATAATTCCTAAATCATTATTTAAGTGGTAGTTACTCCATTCTAGTGAAGTATAATTACGCTGTTACTTGAAACAAGTCAGGTCATTTAAAAATAGGTATGCTAAAATGCATATTAAGATAATACTACTCATTAATATTATAGTATATATATTTTTAAACTAGAAAACCACCGTAAATCACCACCAGGACTGCAAGTAAATCTTCCATTATCATTTACTGATTACAGAAAATAATCAGTGCAAACTGCTGTAACCTGTCTATTCCTGAGGCCTGTGCTCAAAACGAGGTAAGTTCGAGTAACTTGATCACGTGAGGTGTAACTTCGTGATTAACCCATACTACGAAAGGTGATTAGGTTTAACCCGAGGTATATTTACGCAGTATCTCAAACCTGCTCTGACCAGGTTATGTTCTTGTTTAAGTCGCACATAAGCACCACCACGTCACACAGCAGTTTTTCACTTATTAAAAAAAACAGCAAATACAGATGATGAACACACTGAAGTTTTGTCATGTCTTTGTTTATTTGCACCTGTTCCTACAAAATGGAAAGTGAAAATTCAGTGATGGTACAGACATAGTAATGAAAGACCCAGTGTCACAGAAAGCATTTCGTTTATGTTTGTGATCGTAGAACAGAAAAGGCCTTTTCCTGGCAGGCCTCCCAAACAACCTGTTGGCGTGATGTACATGGCATCTAATGGTTGTTAAGGAGACTTGGTGACCCCACTATGCCACTCTTTGCTTCAGTTTTCTAACCGTGAGCTTTGGAGAAGCTTGTTTGTTTTAATTCCAGTCGTTTTCAACTTTATAATTATTGCTCTGACTGTCCATATGAGCAAGTTTAGGCGAGGAGCTGTTTCCCAGTAGCCATATCCTGACTTACGAAGCTCAACACACATCTGCCTGACTTGAGTGGCACGTTCTCTTGTCTTTCCCATTTTGAAGAGTAGGTAAGAGAAATGGGCCTCTGTGTCACGTCATATTTATACCCCAGAAACACAGGAAGTAATGGATTACTAGTTAACACTTCCTAGACACTCTGATCAACATAAAAAGTATAAATGACAAATTCTTCAGTCGCATTTATTTTTGTAGAAGTTGTTAGGCGTGCCAAGTAATAGTGGCACTGGTGGCTTTGTTAAAAATAACTATTTTGTAATAGTACATTAAAACATTTTAATGATTAACGACGTTAATGATTAGATTTTCTTTTTTTTTCCGGTGTAAGTATACGCTAATGCAATAAATGATTAATTTATGCACATCTTCATCAGGTATCAGGGGTGCCAATAACTGTGGAGGATGCTGTATATATTTATATACATATCAGTGCTGGGCAAAGATTATAAATGTTTATTAAGATTAATCGCATGATTTCTTGTGATTAATTGCGATTAATCACACTGTTATACACAAATTTCAATAATTATTTCAAAAGTGGTGTATTGTGCACTTTTATTTTTAAAGTACTGCTATATGAACAAAAGTGCACTAACATTTGGTTTAAACACTTTAAACTAGTAAGCAGCTTTTTAACAGCAGTGTTCAATTAACACAGTCACACAGTTACAGTTCCAATATTTCTGTAAATCGTGAACATTGATGTAATCAAATCTAATATAAAACCAAAGCTATTTGCCACTGCAGGGCGTTCAAGTTTTATATAGTTTGTTATAGAAAAACAAGTTCCCCTCAGAGTCCAGAGCCCCGATCAGAACATTATAACAGGCTCCTTCCGAGCAACAGCATGTTCACATTTATAAATCTGTTCTTTTTTTCTGAACAGATTCCAGCAGAAACATTTTTCTTTTATCAGGGAGCAGCAGAAACAGTTTGTGTTCTGTAGAGAGTCCCTGTTAGAGTGAGGTGAAGTGGTCAAGCACAAAAAAAGCAACAAACATTTTTTTTAAATAAAACTACTTAAAAAATGTTTCATGCATAATAAAATAATTGTTGGTGTTAAATAATGTGTTAATGCAATAATCACACGTCTCCTTGCCCAGCACTAATATATACAGCCATGAAAAAACTAAGAGACCTCTTCATTTGTTTTCTGGTTATTGCTTTTGTAAAGTGTGGGAGTGTGTCTGTGTAAAATGTGCAGGTCACTGTTGTTTTATACACTATTGATCAACACTTGATTCAAAATTCCAAAGAAAACAATGTTGGGAGAAAATTTTTAAATAATACATATCAATAATTGATTAAACCTTGGAAATGTTAAACTACACGACATTTTTACATTATTTTACAACTGCAACAATTAAAACAGTGATGTTAAGAGCAGTGTGTGTGCATGTGTGACTGTGTTTCATCCATCAGAAACTGAATCAGGAGTGAAGCCATCACATGCATCATCACATGCAAATGAACATAGAGAACAAAAAGTAACACATTTCTTTTGTTTTAGGCCTTAGACATAAACGAGAAAAAAAAAAACTTTGAACCAGGGAGAACTTTCAGGATAGTCTCCGCCCACAAGTGGGTGGGGAAAACCCACAGAGGGAGGGGCCAAGTGGTGGCACGCCGCGAGAAAGAGCAGCAAATGGTGGGCGTGTAGGAGAACAAACACCAGTTTTAGACTGATGTACACTGGTTTTATTGGTTGAAATCAGATTTTACTCTGAGATTGAATATAATGACATGCGGTGGTAATAAAACATCCCCTAAAAATCTGGTGAGTGTCTACTGTGAACACTCAGCATGTGCCACTATACTGGTAGCTTTAGAAGTGCGCCCTCTGTTGGCTCTTCAGGTGTTGGGCAAGAACCTAAAACAAGACTGCCTTACTGTGTGCACACTCTTACTGTGTCAGCATTAAAAGCTCTGCCCAGTTGCTCAGCTTGGGATGGGATTTCTCTCTGCAGCCTCTAACGTGCTGTTGATATGATACAGTGTCTGAATGTGGTTAGCCACATGTGAATAGTGTCAGTATTGCTGTTTAGACTTCTAGACTTCTTGTGCGCTTTAAAGTTTGTCTTGCCTTGAAGCTAAATTGGAATCTTTTCTAAACTCCCAGCATTGGTTCACTTCAAAGCTTCATGCTTTTTGCGTTACTTCTTTAAGTCACTTCTTGGAGAGGTGAGCACTAGCTTTGGTCCAGGATCACACGAGTTAAGAACATGCATGTCCCACTTGTCTAACTCTTTGAAATCTTTTTCAAACTCTATAATGGCCAGCTACTTCAAATGGAATTCCATTCAGTTCTACATATTTCACTTTTTGAGATGTAAAGCCATTTACATGGAACAGTTCATCATAGCGGAGCTCACCTACTTGGTTATCTTTATAGAGGTAAATGGAACCAGAAGCCAACAGAAATATAGTAATTTTATTAACGATCCAAACTCAGCAGTGAACCTTCACATGTCTTACGAGTTTTTGTGTGATGCCGAAAGGAGGTAAAATAGGGATAAATCTGACCAGAACAAAATTTCCTCGGGGTACTATTTTACCTTGCATGTACCTCTCCTATAACTATCAGGTTTCATGGTTTTCCCGTGTTTTCTTTCATTTGCTGAGTACATCTCATGACTGCGAATGTAAATCTTGTGAGTTATCTCACTGTGCTGAAGTTGCACAGTGTGATCACAGTTAAAGCCAAATACTTGGGTCTGCTGCTTAATTATTTAAGATTATTATGGGATTCAATGACAATATGTCTAAATGTCTGTCTTGGTTCACAGTCTTCTACAAATTTTTGCAGCTTTTCTGCACCCATCGTACAGTTTTCGTCAAAGTTAGGATGATAAGTATGCTCTCTATCATGAATGCATTTAGAAAAGTCAATTTTGAGCCCAAAACCTTATCAGAATGATGGTATCAGGTATCACGCAATGCATACATAACTATTTCATTTTTTAATTGTCTGTGAGGGAGCTCTTAGAGGCAGAAGGACAGAAGAAGAGTGGCAACTAACTTAAGCTTTAACAGTTAGGAAAATGAGTGTGTTTAAATGAGGAAAGTCAGTCTAAAACATAGCTTTGGAGGGGTACATGGAAGATGTTAAATAGTACACATAGATAAATAGTACACAAAGAATTGGAGAATAAATAAAATGGTTCTATGTGTGAGGTGTGAGGTTTGGTTCCATTCACCAACACTGTAAAGAAATCTGAGTAGGAATGTTTTTGTATAATAAATCATTTCTGACATTCACCACCCGGAGTAACATTGTTTACATCTGTTGTGGAATCATTAATACAACTCGGAGAGATACTTATATATGTTAAACCAGATAGTTAATATGATAAACCAGATAGTTTCTTTATTCTCTGCAGAGAGGGTTCAGTCCGTACTCAGGTCTGTGTGAGGAGGACACTGAATTATGTGAAAAATCAAAATGAAGTAAAGTTTCTGGGAATGGCAGAATCACAAAGATAGGACGATGCTGTTAGACAGGTGTGTTTGTGTTATGCATTATCAACATTTACTGTAAAACTGCAGGAGTAACAAAACTAACGGCCTACGAGATGAAAGAAACTTCAAAAAGTAATGTATAACAGGACCAGACAGATGAGCGCACAATGAAATTAGGCACTGGGCAACGAGCCCAGGCTGGTTTAGATTTCCCGTACTACATCTCTTTCATCCTTTCATCATTCCATGGATTTTATGGATGTAGCAAACACTGACAGGTCAATCAGACATATGAAATACCACTGAAATGCATAACGGTCATTTCTGACCTACTTACAATGGCATGATTTCTAAAACATCTAAAGGTGCCATATGTAAAGAATTCTTGTATTATGTCCTGTTAACAGCTGCTAGAGGCCGTCGTTGTTTTGGTTTGCTTTTGGGGACTTTTGTTTTGAAAGGTGATGGGTTTTCTTCTTTATTTGTCACAGCTGTGGTGTGTTAATATAAAGTCCTTGTGTTTTGTTATTGGTTTGTGGGGATTTGTGTTTAGTATTTAAGCCCAGTTTGGCTGGACCATTGTTGTCGGTCCACTGTCATACTCTGTAGTATTGTTTATGTTCCTCAGTCTCCCTTTTGTTTTGAAGTTTGGCCCTTGAGCCTTTTGTGTTTGGTGTTTTTGGAAAAGAAAGAAAGAAACTTTAGAATGGATGTCTGCCTGTGCACTTGCCATTACTGAGGAGAAGGGGAATGTGATAGATGGACCAACCATCAACAAGGCGTGACAGACAGCGAGCCCGCAGGAGGGGAGCCGGCTCCAAGGGAACTTGTTCTTGGGGCCTAGACAACCTTCCTGCTGGAGAATGAAAGGAAGTTTGCCAGGAGTGAGGCAGGCTGGTTTCAGCTCAGGGGTGAATCGGAGAGGACGAGCTGGTTTACGACTGCCGAGCTGTTGTGTGGTGGAGAGTCGGAGGATGAGGACCTGGGTTTCTGGTGGGATGGGTGGATCGATGGACGCCCCTGGACTCGACTGTGGAGGAGCTCCCGCTTGGGCTCGCCGATAGGTGAGGCGGGAGATCCGCGGGGAAGAGACGTGGGGGATGTGGGGTTCCACGTTGCTCACATCGCCCACCCGTTCGCCAGCTGCCCTTAAAGCCAGAGGCTTCTTCCGGCACTCCACCACTCCAGCTCATGCTAAGCTCGTCGCGAGTCCTCAGCCTGAACCGCAAGCCTCCCTCACAGAGGGCTTGGGTGCTAGGACCCAGTGCACACCGAAGAGTGAGGCATTGTTCCAGCCCCCTATGCAGTGAGAATCGCCACCCACCAAAGCTACGTGGCTTGCCCAGCCCGTAGTGAAAAGCAGTAAGCAGCCAAAGGCAACGACGGTGGGCCCAAAGACCCTTGTCACACTGGCACTTCAGGCTCTACCCTTGGGGCATGCATGGTCCAGCACGCCGGCGAAAGCCACAGTAGAGCGAGAAAGCCGTACACGTGCTGCACTGCTGCAGAGCCCAGCAGCTCCGCCTCCAAGTCCAGAAGCTCAGAGCCCAGAAGCTTCCGAGTATCGAGGCTGCACTCCTGAGCGTCGAGGCTGCACTCCCAAGCATCAAGGCTGCGCTCCCGAGCGTCAATGAGGCAGATCCACGGGGGCTCCAGCCTCCAGTTCCAGCTCCAAGAAGGCTGCCGTACCCACGCCAGCTCCCACCTCCAGTTCCAGCTCCAAGAAGGCTACCTGTCCTGGCCCTGGAGGGGGAGGTTAGAGCTAAGACCAGAGAGGGGCTAGCTTAAGTAGCAGAGGCCCAAGAGGGGCTAGCTAGCATAGCAGAATCCCAAGAAGAGCTAACCAGAGTAGCAGAGGCCCGAGAGGCTCTAGCTAGTGTAGCAAAGGCCCGAGAGGGGCTAGCTAGCCTAGCAGAAGCCTGAGAGGCCCTAGAGAGGTATGGCTGAGGCCCTGAGGTCCTAGTGAGGGATAGCCGAGGCTCAAAAGCAAAAGGGGGTCTGAGCAGTGGCTCAGAGGCCCCAGAGGAGCTTAATAGGAGCTCAGAGGCCCAGGGAGAGCTAAACAGGGGCTCAGAGGCCCTTTTTTGTTTAGGAGGGGGGTATAGGGGTCTGGGGTCTGGCAGGGCTTCAGAGGAGCTTCTACGAGGGGGCTCAGCCCAAGAGACCTCAGAGGAGCTCCCAGAAGGGGGCTCCGCCCCCGAGGACTGTGAGGGGCTCCCGGTAGGGGGCTCCAGGTACAAGGACTGAGACTCACAAAGGGGAGCATTCCTTGAGACCCACTCAGGCTGCCAGTGAGATGCGGCTGGGTGGGGCTCACGGGACACTTCCCTTTGCCACCACGTACCCCTTCTCCACCCTTGGGGGGGGGGGGACTGTCATGTCCTGTTAACGGCCGCTAGAGGGCATCCTTGTTTTGGTTTGCTTTTGTGGACTTTTGTTTTGAAAGGTTATGGGTTTTCTTGTTTATTTGTCACAGCTGGGGTGTGTTAATTTAAAGTGCTTGTGTTTTGTTATTGGTTTTTGGGGATTTGTGTTTAGTATTTACGCTCAGTTTGGATGGACCATTGTTGTTGGTCCACCATCATACTCAGTAGTATTGTTTATGTTCCTCAGTCTCCCTTTTGTTTTGAAGTTTGGCCCTTTGAGCCTTTTGTGTTTGGTGTTTTTGGAAAATAAAGAAAGAGAAACTTTAGAATGGATGTCTGCCTTTGCGCCTGCCATTATTGGGGAGAAGGGGAACATGACATCATGTAATATTAAATCATCAAAATGAAATTGAGCAGCATAGAACAAAAACATGCAACCAGATCACTGTCATTGCTGCCCAAATATGTTCTGGTGGACAAAATCTAACCATAGCAGCAGAAACTTAATAGGAAAATAAGTGTCACATTGTTTTTCACAAAAAAGCCAATGTATATACAGTGCTGTGCAAAAAAAAAAAGTTTGGGAAAAGTATCCGCAAAACCACTTATCTGTGTAGTAAATCTATATTTACAATAAATGCAAAGAAATAAACTATATATTGTGACATTATGTGCATGTTTGTTTAAGATTAACCATTCCTTGTGCTCTCCTTGAGGAAGGCCAGCACTTGTAGCTCCCATCCAGACCCTAGTTTATCTAATCAATCCTTCATTAAATTAAATCCAGAGATCCCACCCAGAAAAAAACTCCTTTCAGGGAAGCAGCACCACCAAAATGTTTGTTATGGGAGGTGTGAATGAATTTTTCAAAGACGGGAGGGGTGATCAACCTTTCTTAGATATTGTATATAATTCATGGGCATTATTGAGACACTATCAATATTTGAGACACCCCTAAAATGTCTAGAAAATGTGGTGTGTCTGTAAATCAGGAGTTCCTGATGGAGTTGAACAAATCCGTGTGATTGCTGAAGCTAAGATCGGGGGCGCATTTATACTACGAAGCGCATTTAACTAGGTCTGACTTAACTCGATGGTTAATTGCGAACTTGCACTTGACAAATATCGGTTGTCCCAGCTGACGTTACTCGGTACTACGAAGCGCAATAAGACGTTGATAGTTGAGTCAGCGTGAACTTCTGTGAACGTCTGTGCGTGGTCTGCGTTCAACCGTGCAAGTCACTGTTTCAAATCACGGAACGATCACTGTATTTCATGTAGGAATCATGTATGATCATCATGCAGGACTACGAGGTGCACAAATCAGTGCTGCAGTGCACATCCAACACCACAGCAGCCAACAAAGACATGCAGGACTGTTGGAAACGCATGGCTGACCGAGTAAATGCGTAAGTACATGTGCATTGTCTTATGTTCTTAGTTGAGTATTATTTATTAGACTATTCAAATGTTGTCTGAAAATGAATAAAACACTTCAAATAAATATAGAGGTATATAGATGCGTCACATGTCAGATGTGGGCCTTTTAATTAATACCCCCTAAAGTGCAATTACTGGGAGGTTGCAATAGCAGTGGGAAGCGTTCTTGGCTGCAAAGAAAGATCATTATTTCAAGTGGTAGGCTCATGTATTAATAGTTAATGCATTAATATTTCTACTCTTATGGGAGATGTAGTGTGTCTTGGCTCCAGTTAATAGCTTGTTTCTGTGTTTTACAGTCAGTAAGAAAAAGGTTGTTGTGAAGGCGACAGGTGGAGGATCTCCTGAAGATTTCATGTCTGCAGAGGACTTGGCATTGGCCAGCAGTAGATGGAGGCCCATTATGGAGGGGTAGGAGGACACGTCCAGTCGGACCCAGGTGCAGGAATGTCCCCCCTTTATGTGCAGAGTATTATCACAATCACCCTGTAAAGTGTGTATATTTGTGCAGTCATGACATTCCATTTCCTGTGTTGTGTTCAGTGGAGGAAGAGAATATTGAGCTGCTCCACCTGCAGAGCCCAACATCTCCTGTGACCCTGAGGTACAGGTGAGTGTTTGCATGGTGTGAACCAGGCTGATGTGACCTGACAAATGTACTGCTTTGATTTTCAGGAGGATGTGGGTGATGAAACACTACTGATTCTCCTTTTTTGTCTATGCATGCTGGAGCAGACGATATGCACAGCCTGTACAAGTGCATGCTCGAGCTTGACTGTGATAAAAACAAAACTTGAAATAAAAAAATTAAAGCTTGAAGCTCGAGCATGAAAAGAAGTTATTGCGACACGTTCACCATTCTTTCATCAATGTGTGTGTGTGCATTACAGAATTTTCACTTTCCATTTACAGGAATGGGAGCAAATAAACAAAGACATGCCAAAGCTTCAGTGTGTTCATAGTCTGTATCTTTTTTTATTAAGCTGCTGTGTGACGGCCTCTGTCACAGCACGCCCTGTGGGGGGGGTCAAGGGTCAAAGGGTCAACAATATCGGGGGGCACAGGCATCAGGACTGGGGTCTTTTCCCTTCTGATAGTGGCGATGTTGTGTAGGCCCTCTCTGGTGAATCTAAGGATTGAAAGTCATTGGCTCATTTTGCTACTGAGATAAGATACATCTTTATTGTCATTGTCACTTTTTCAAGGGACAATGAAATTTAAGGTGCAGTCAACTCAGTGTGAGGCATGTAGTTAAGACAGGAATAAAATAAGAGTTAAATAACAAACATAGCAATAGATGTATACAAATTATATACAAATTTCACTGTTAGAATAAATATGAAAATACAAAATACAACTTGCACTAGATTTTTACAGTCTATTGCACAGTGTGAGAAGGTATTGCACATTATGGAGACATTGGAAATATTGCACATTATTGTAACATCAAAGTCATGTTCCTATAAGACAATCCTGAATAAAAGTTGTGCCACATTGTTAAACAAGGACATAATTTACATCAGGGTAGACCAGCAGCCTATGTGGGTGAGACAAACGACTGAAAACGTGTCAGACACGAGGAAGAAATGTGAGATGCCCTTTGATAGTACATTAACGCCATAACCAATATGGATCACCAAGTTCAAAATCACCATGTTTAGGACACATTTCACTGCATATTGTAACTTGTAGAATTATGTATGGAACAAATAAAGAATCTTGAATCTTGAATCATCACCATATATGGACCCAATAAGTGGAGAGAAATCCAAAAAGTGTGGGGAAATTGTGTTTAGGTTAAGCCTCACTTTGCCTTTTCAAATAGAATATTTTACAATATAAAATAAAGAAAAAATCAAACAATTTAATAAAAATTACAATAAAGGTTCTCGGTCTCTAAAACCCTCACCCTACGGAGAGAGCCAATCACAATTCAGGCACCAAGGTCCCGCAGATCTTCCAGGTACGCCATTGGCTGTGGAGAAGAGGTGTGTGGAGGGGCGGGGCTTGTGGAGGGGGCGGGTTCATGCTAAAGTGCGAGTTCAGTAAGAAAAATATTCTGGTCGGACCATGATTAACCCACTGCGTAAGTTGCCATAGCAACATACCTCGTGATAAACCTGTTCACCTTTCGTAGTCTGGGTTAGTCATGAAGTTATGCCTCACGTGACCAAGTTACTCTCAAACTTAGTGTGATAAGCCAGTAATCGCGTTTCGTAGTACAGGCCCTAGGCCCCAAGTTCTAACCAAGTTCATAACTTTACAGAAGACATGTTATGTCACACTAGACTAGCTGCAATTTTCCTCACTTCGTGAAATGAGGAAGACTGATGCTTGATGTTCCATGTTCCATGTTGGTGCAGTTTGAAAGTTAGCTAACTTGCTAATCACAAACAGAAACAACAGAAACAACTCTAGGTGCTGTTCACCCTCCCTGCCACTAACATGCACTTAGGAATTTCAGTGGGATTTAACAAACAAGTTAGGTCAGACAGTATAAAAGGACTGAGACTGAGCTAAAACTGTGCAGCATTGCTAACATAGTTGTATACTGAGTGTTTCATGATTTGATTTTTGTGTTTGATCTATTGTGTTTTTGGGATTAATGATTTTTGCCTGTGCCGCTTGTCCTCTTGCCTACCAGTAACTTTTATTTCCTTGCTTGTTTTTGGACTGAATATTTTGTCTTGTCCTTGATTGCTCTGGTTGGTCCTGTTTGACTATAATACTGGTCTACCTGTTTTTATTAAGTCCATTTGCAGCGTGTTCTTACAACACAAAAGTAAACACAACCAGATCAGATTATTATATACACATGAGTGATGTGTCTAAAAATGTGGGTAATCAGTGTGATTGGTGTCAGTGTTGTACAGCTTTGGTTAGCCATTGAGATAATAACAGTTTGCAAGATGGCTTGACTACCATTTTATCATGTTAACATATCATTACAGTTCCCACCCTCACTTAAATACTGTATCATCCACTGTCTATATATTTTCATCTTATCTAAGTAGATATCCACCACTTATAGTTACTTATAGTTCATAGTATTATAGTATTAGCTATTTGCCTAATGTGTCAAACAACTTTTTTCCACCACAAACAAAGTTTACACACCATTTCAATTTACTCTCCCTCATACACAAATTCATTGTACATAACATAAATTTTACAGTGTACATTTTTAATCATTTCTCTGCTGCTGATGGCTATTTTTCCACATTGAGTTATTTTCAATCTCAGTCCAGGCAGTGTTTTCCCATTTAATGGTTCTGTGTAACGTCCACGGTCAGCGGCCACAAGGGGCTGAACTGGACTGAACTGGCGGGGACTTTTGTATTGACACTGGGTGTGGTCCCTTCCCTGGTCAGCGTTAGGAGTAAGGGTTCTCTGCCGGCCAGGGATAAAGTAATAATCAGGTTTAGGTTTCATTGGTCTTTGGTTCATGCACTTCTGTATATGTAGTCTGTCTTTCTCAGCTCCCATTGACTGTTCACCAACACCTTGTCTTGAATTGTTTCTGTTCAGTGATCTTGGTTTTGTTTGGAGTTTTGGCCCTCATGCCTCTTTGCTTTGTATTTAATAAAACCACTTTTTCTACCACCATGGGAATCCGCGTCTGTGCCTCCTCTCTCCTGAATGGGCACAGCCCCAATGTGACACTCTGCCGCTGGATTACATAAGTGTAAAGTGTCCATTTGTCATATGTATACACACCACAGCACAGCACAAAGAGTGCAGCAGCGGGTAGCCAGCAATGCAGCGGAGCGGTGTGTGGGGACCCTTCCTTGCTCAAGCATACCTCAGTGGTGCCACTGCCAGTCCTGGGATTCAGACCAATAACTTTTTGATTGCAGAGGCAACTCCCTAACCACCAGGCCGCCTAATTCTGTATTTACTCACACTAGCACTGTTACTGCTCTTGTCCGCTGCACTGTATGTCGTCCTGTGATGTTGAATTGCTGCTCTGGTGTTTTCTTGCACTTTCGCTCTTTTTGCACTCTGCGTAGCTCTGTCCTGCACTTCTGTATCTTGTGTTTTTTCTGTTTTTGTTTTGCATGTTGCTTCATGGTCCAGGAGGAACATTGTGGTCTTGGAGGAACACTGTTTCACTTCCGTGTGCACCGTGTATATGGCTGAAATTATATTAAAACCTATTATACTTGATTTGGCTTTTAACACTGGATATTGTTTTATCCTTGCAAGCTGAAAAAAGCTTCAGGACCTCTGCTTTAGGGAGCTAAGATGGTCCTACTATGAAATCACTCAAAGATCACTTTGTGTATTGCATAGTTTTATTTATTTGTATTTGTTCTGATGTTACATAAAGTTTTACTGGCAAAAACACACTTAATGCCCAGATAAACAGCTTTGAACAGTCCTTTAGGTGCGTTTCTTTTTTTAGCATCTGCTGAAGTACTGAGTCAGTACTGACATTGCTACAACATTAAAAGAAATTCTTCCAGATGACTCTTTTGAATACTGAGAATTAGTAAATATTTGATGGACATAGTCATGTCCTGTGTGAAGAATCCAGGCCATTTACGGTAATGTCACATCATTAGAGGTGAATCATATTTCACGTGTTCACCATTAAAGACATTCTTTTCCCAGAGCTGGTTATTGCAAGGTCGTGTGGCAGTGTGGGGCCAGTCTGGCTTTGACGTGAGAACGTGCTGCTCATTTTTAATGATAATGATACATCAGGTCTGGGTTTCATTAGCCACCCGGCTGGAGGCCCTCAAACACGGTGGCCCCACACTCACAGTGTTTTAAACCTGTAGCTTGGAGACCGTCTACACAACTTGGAGACTTGACCCAAAATGGACTGAATGCCCTTCTCGGTCTACAGTTAGATCATAGAGAGCATCTGTGGTCTACCCCCTAGTGTCTAAAGCAGTTTAGGACCTAAATGACGTTCTACTGGCGTGATAAAGCAACACTTGATTGATCTGGTGATGCAGATTAGAATCGAGTACAAACTGCACTGGATTAACCGTTAGAACTGATCAGTTCTGGATCACAAATTCCACTCCAGGATCACAAATTCCACTCCTGGATCACAAATTCCAACAGTGTAAAACAGTCTAGAACCCTCAAAACTCAGAGTGTATCAGTAACCTCTGGTTTCAGTAAATATAAACAGTGTAAAACAGTCTAGAACTGGTGTTTACCCTCAGAACTCAGAGTGTATCAGTAAACTCTGATTTCAGTAAATATAAACAGTGTAAAACAATCTAGAACCGGTGTTTGTTCTCCTACACTCTCGCCGTTTGCTGCTCTTTTTCTCGCACGCTGCTGCTCAGCCACTCGGCACCTCTCCAGAGCCCCTCCCCCTGCAGGTATTCCCCTCCCACTTGTTTTTTTCTGTTTGTTTCTAAAACCTAAAATAAAAGAAATTTGTTCATTTTTGTTCTTTATATTCATTTGTGTGTGATGCTGTTTTTAAAACCCCTGTGGTGTTTTTCATTATTACTACATGTTTTTTAAATCACAATAACTTTGGTTCTATGAGACACAGGAACATCAAACAAAGCTCAGCATGACGCCTGACACCTCGAGCATCAACTCAGATCAGGGGAACTTCCATATAAGGAGTTGTTTTGTTGTAAGAAGACAGTTTACTATTTGTTGCGCTGGATCTGTGTCGCTCATGCTTTAAGGGCTAAACAGCAACATGAAAAGGGCACCCACAGGAGAAACCATCCAGAACATCTAGAACTTGCCGTGGTTGCCGAAGGTTCACAATGCCTTTTGTAACCACTGTAAATTAACTTTGCCTATTACAAGGCATGGGCTGGATGGCAGACGATGCTTCTGAAATTAACTTCTGTGCAATGTGTTTTCAATGGAGGGCAAGTCAAACCAGATGGCTGTGTTATCATTCCTGTTGGTTGGAGAAAGTCGGGCAAAGCCCCATGATGAAACTAGAGACCACATTCTTTAATGATGTATTTCAGCATGGCAAACCATAAGAGGAAGATTGGGGAAGGGGAGGGCTCATCTGTGCCCTATCTGTGTGTAAAATAAATGTCACTGTAAACAAGCGTTTTAGTTATTAGGACCTTGTCTGGTGCCTGAACAAGACATCATAGTTCTCTACTCTTTTTTGCTGTCTGTGGTTAGGGAGGAGTCTGTAGGAACTACAGACTCAAAGGACACATTTTCCAGCTCTCTAGATAAACATGCAGATCAAAAATATGGACAATTTGTGGTGCATTTTTAGGAATACTGAATGGTTTTTATGACAAAACCTATGAGGATTGATCTCCCAGAGCTCATCTGCACTGTTTCAGCCTGGTGGGGCTCAGCTTCAGCAGCCTCTGTGTAACCTGGCCACACCCTTAATGCATTACAGTTTGGTATAAGCGTTGCCAGATTGGGCTGTTTCCTACCAAACTGGGTGGTAAAAAGTGGGCAGTAAAAAAGTGCTTTGGCAGATGAGCAAATGATTAAGTAATAAACATCACAATGTACTGCATTTGTTGGAAACTGGATTGATCATGATCTGTATGACATATAATATAAGGGTGAGCAAGTTAAAATGTATATAATGTAACAATTATGCTTACAAGTCGTGGTATTATTGCTATTTATTTGCCTGTGGGGATGATGAATCCTTTCAGATGCAGTGCATTAAAACTGCTCTGAAAACAGTGATGTATTTGTGAAAGTTCGGCAAATTAAGAAAATATCATACAAATCACATAATTGAAATGTTGCTTATTGTTTGATTTAAAATTGTTGATTTTGAGTTCTTCTTAGCAAGAAGGTCCTGGGCTCAGTTCCCAGCCAGCCACAGCTTCTTTCTGTGTGGAGTGTGTATGATCTCCCCGTGTCTGTGTGAGTTTCCACCGGGTCCCCCCGTTTCCTCCCACAGTCCACATTTCATTTGTCACCTGAAATGGAGACACCCTATTGCTCCTAGGTGTATGTGTGTATATGAGTGAATGTGTTTGTGTGTGTTTCCCCGGCAGTGACCTAGTGGCTTCTCGGCCTTTTGCTCTGTGACCACTGGGATACACTCAGTTAATGGATGGATGGATCATTTATTTAAAATTATTCATAGTTTCTTTATTCGAACGTTGCTTAGACGGGAATCCCAATACTGTTTTAAGGTTTATTTCTGGATGTTTTTTCATACATTCCTGGATTTTCATACATTTATTTTGGCTGGAAACAGTGGAAACTATCTAGCAACTCTGTTTTGCATGTAGCCTGTATGGTTCCACATTGTAACTGTGCAAAAGCTGTGGTGAGTTGAGTACTCCCACAGTTTGAAACATTCCCAGTGGTATTCTTCTTGGCTTTTTTCAAGCCTCTGTTTTGACGCAGCAATTTTCTGACACTGAAAACAGCCAAACCTGACTGTTACCTTGTAACGATGAAACGCGTCTTGAAGGACCCTGATGTTCTGTTCTGCCAGTGTCATATACTCATGCCTTGAAGGATCCTGATGTTCCGTTCTTGCTATGGTTGCTTTACCCTTGTTGACCTGTTTGAAAACTTTGCATTAGGGTTTAGATCGGGCCCAAAAAAATGAAACCCAACCCTACCCGAGCCCGTGCACCTTGTGTCCGAGCCCAGCCCGGCCCGGCCCGACACAGAATCTAAACTCTACTTTGCATATGCCATTCATCCCTCTGCTGCAATGGAAAGCCTCTTATAGATGTTCCAGAACCTTAAGCAATAGTCCACAATTTCATGTTTCAAACACCTGTAATGAATTCAGTTGTGCACACACAGCTTGTATAATCTCCCCAGAATAGCACTGAGCAGTAGTACGGGCTTTAGAGTAGGTCACCATGCCCATTAGGGGTCCGGCTTGGTAACAGTGGCTGTTGTAAAATATAAAGTTAAACTGGGAATTAAGTTGCAAACAGTTTTTGAATGTTTAGAATTGCTGTTGTTTGATTTCTGTACATTGGATGTTTATTGTGGTTACAAAGAAACTGCATAGACTGGTTTATAACTGACTAGACAAGGGTTTCCCAAATTGGGGCCTACGGGCCAAACTTGGTCTATAAAGATATTTGATTTGACTCATCAGAAGGTTACCCACTAACCCAACATGTTTAAAAGAGAATTCCACTGATTTTTCAAATTATATTTAGTAAAATAAGTAAGTAAAGTGGCACTTACAGTTGTGAACACACCACAGCACACAGTGTGAAATCCTTTCTCTGCCTTTAACCCATTCACCAAGTGAAGCAGCAGCCTGCCAGCGACACAGCACCCGGGGAGCAGTGTGTGGGAATGGTACCCTGCTCAAAGGTACCTCAGTGGTGCCACTGAGAGTCCTGGGATTCGGACCCACGATCTTCCAATCACAGAGGCAGGTCTCTAACCACTAGCCCAGTAGCGGCCCCAGAAACCTACTCAGAGCAGCTTTGAGAGCATATTTTTAGGAATCCATTAATGGCAGAGCCTGATTTGAATCCTACCCATTTGGGCTCGAGCCGACATTCTCTTCTAATGCGCCACTGACCCTGAGAGAGATCAGGAACACTAAGACAATTACCAGCTTTATTTATTATACAGTGTGGAGACCAAAACCAAAATCAGAGGCCCTACAAAGGCCTATTGGCTCGAGTCCATTCTGTCCCTAATTTGCACTCTCTCTCACATTCTGCCCATCAGTGTGTCTCAGTTCGAGTTCTGTCAGTAGGTAGCGTGTGTATTTTACAGCATCCTTAGCAGCTGTTGTTTGCAGAGCCTTCCTCAGCCAATAGCATCAAATAACACAATCCACTGAAAATTAGATGCTGCAACAGTATCACACTGTCCCTGAACCAATCAGCTGCGATGCCCAGGTTTAGGTGTTTGAACTGGGCAAAAGGGACAGTTAGGGGGTAAAAAAGAGGTGATTTGTGTTGAAACTAGAACTGATAGATTGCTGTACCATTGCTGGTTGTCCATAAGCTAAAATTGAACAAAAGATCACTCATTCAAAACATTTCTTGCAGCAAATTTCTATGGTAAATGGTGACTATTTTTTATAACAAATGGGGGCAACATACATTTGAAAACAAATTCATACTCTATTTTTGTAGTGGCTGGCGATGAAGAGAATGTTAGCCAAAAGGGACAACATTCTCAGATGCGAGAGAGACAGAGAGAGAGAGAGAGAGAGAGAGAGAGAGAGGCTGTGTCCAGAAAACCTTACTATCACTGAAGGAAGGTGGAGGAGAGTGGCAGCAAACACGAGTGATTGCTACCTGTGATCTTTAGAGTGACATCGCTGCACTTCCACCCAGAGAGGAAAGACATACTACATATTCTAGTACTCTCTCTCTCTCTCTCTCTCTCTCTCTCTCTCTCTCTCTCTCTCTCTCTCTCTCTCTATACATGGAAAGAAAAGCAGCATTCAGCAGCAAATTCAGCAGTAGTGTTAAACCAGTGTATATATATATATAGACTAATAAATCATTCCCATTATTTATGACTCATTACCCAAGCATGAACAGACCAGAAATGTGGACATGTTGAAATCAATATTGCCATCTGCAGGCAACACGAAATATATGAATAAGCTTAATAAATTAGGTAATTAGATAGACCTTCGAGTTAAATTTCTCAGAGAACTGATCTTTATGTTGGCTTTAGAGAAAACCTGAATGTGCGCGCGCTGTTTATGATGACGTGAGAACAGGTGAGTTTTCGTGGCTGCCGGAACCAAAGACTTGGTAGTTGCTTTCCGTCCGGAAAGAATTAAACAACGGGGCAGAAGAGCCGATGTAAACAAACGCAGTTTTTGGTGTTTTGGTTTCGTTTCTTCTGAATTTGCGGCATCATGGCAGGACTGGAGCTGCTCTACAACTGCGTGGCCTCCTCTGTAACAGCTCCTCAGGACGTCGTGGTGTGTTTCGTGCACTGGGAGATCATAAAGAATGGATTTAAGTGTTTGGGCTGTGGAGACGAGGTGGGACTTCACTCACAGTTCAACGTGAAAACATCTTCACAACGATAAAAAAAACCCTTCCATTTCATCAGACACTGTGCTTTGAAGTTCTATTAATGTTGCTGTAGACGTTAAATGTGGTTAATTAGCTAGTTTTGTCCTCGTGCTGCAGTAAGAACCTGTTAACTTCCATGTCGTCTGCTTCTTAAATCCACCTTCTCAGTTCCACATTAAATGGTGCAGTGTTTCTATATGTCATTTCAGGTGAACTGGAAACATTTCAACTTGATTTTTCAGCTGACATTAGCTGGCACAGTCACCCTGACACGGTGACGCAGCACTTCTGAAAATCAACACTTCTTTTTATAATATACTTTGTTTATTACAGTTTTAAAAATATATATGTATATACAGAATGATTGCACTTGTTAATTGTTCAACACAGTGAAACAAAACAACTTTCCTCCTGGACCATGAAGCAACACAAGAACAGAAGGAGAAACACCACAAGACAGACAGGACAAAATACACAGAGTGCAAAGAGAGTGTGTGTTCAAGAAAGAAAAAACACAACAAAACATTTTGTGCAGTCAGTATTTCGGTAAATACAGTATTATGACAGATACTACACTATATGCACAGAAGTATTGGGACACACTTGTTTTTCAGGGTTTGGGCTAGGCCCTTACTTCCAGTGAAGGACAGTCTTAATGCTTCAGCAGGCCAAGACATTTTGGACAATGCCATGCTTCCAACTTTGTGTTCCAGTGCACAAAACAAGCTCCTTAAAGACATGGCTGGATAAGTTCAGTATGGAAGAACTTGACTGGCCACACAGAGCCCTGAACCCAACACCTCTGGGATGAACTGGAACGGAGATTGCGAGCCAGGCCTTCTCATCCAACATCAATGCCAGACCTCATAAATGCTCTACAATGTCATTAAATGGTCACGCCTCCCAATACTTCTGTACATATAGTGTATATTCTAACAGCAGAGTCATAAAGTGACAGCAGACTAGATGTAGACAGCCGTAAATAAATAATTGTACAAAAAATAGCAGCATATGTATAATAAAGTGTGTTTGCAGTGGCAGTTGGGGTGTGAGTTGTTTGTTTGTGGCAGAACAATTCCAGTTGAACATACCGAATGATTTTGCTTAGGGCAAAGTGAACTTGGTATTCGGAATCAAACACAGGCTGGTGATCATTATATGATATTGCTCTGCTCTAACTGAGCTCCTAGTGCAGAACTGAATGCAATTTTATTTATGTCTTAAAAGGTCTGTTTTACACAAGGTTGCAATTTAAAGTTTGCACTGTATTCTGTATTCACACTTTCTCTCAACTTTCTCTCCATCTTACAGCCTCGAGATGGAGAGAAGAAGTCAGAGTTGCTTCCTGCAGCCTGGAATGCAAGCAAGGAACTTTACACCCTAAGATACAGATCAAATGATGACAAGTCCAACCTACTGCTCAAGGCCATCACTGTGGATTCCAGCTTGATCTTCAACGTAATGGTAAATGCTGCTAAGAATATGAACAGCTTTGTGTCTGAATAGTGTTGGCTCAGAAATGAATCATTTTCCTGACCTCTTACTCTCTTTCTCACAACAGGACTCGGCTACAGACAAAGTCACAGATCTGACTGTTAATGTGTTGGATTATGTTGACGAGGCCAACCTGCAGATATTCGAAAGGTTGGTTTTACAGGCATTATCATGACATTTTCTCCTGCATAGCCTTGCCTTTGCCTTCACTGAAGCCTATTTTAGACAGCAAGTTGAGCTCAGACAAGGTTTCTGGCCGTGTTTTGGCTGTTTCATCCCTGCGTGTGAGTACATGAAAGTAACACCGTTTATGACCAACAGCCAACCATATAGAACATTAGTTAAGTGGTCCATTTTACATCAAAGGAAAAAGAAAATATGTAAAGTGTAACATTTATAGTGAAACATTTATAATGGCAGAAAGCAACCCCATCTTGTTGCAACTATGATAACAATAATATATAACAAAATATTTGTATAATAATAAATAACATAACTACACTTAGTCTCAGTTAGTCTTAGTCTCAAATGAGGTGAACTCCTGTTTGGTTAAAATAAAAACCTCCAGCCATGCTGCCCCTTAGTGGGTAAGATTGACCCCTGCTTTATATAATAAACTTCAACATGTTTTTTTTTTTAAGCAAGTTCTTTATAATAGCCCAGCGTTTTGTGTATACAACAGAGAGTTGGTAGAAATTTTATTTGACTATTTTTTACTTTAAATTGTATATTGTTCTTGTGTTGCTCATTCTGAATTTGAAGAAAATGTCTGCATGGTACCATTTTTGTTATTAACACTGATTGCTTATCTTCCCTCAGCGTGTTTAAGAACACGGAAGACTTGGCTAAGAAGCTGAAGTCATCATTGCTACCTTCAGTGAAAGGAGAGAGTAGTGAGAAGAAAGAGAAGAAAGAGAGAGCTCCAGCTGCAGATACTCGTCCCAGTCCAGATCATGATCCCCTCCGCATCCCCCCTAGAGCCCCCGCTACAGGACATCCTCCAAACTGGTGAGTAAACTGTGTTCAGTAACTTCTAAAATTACATGCACTGGGCTAATTAGTGCTCCTTAACATAGGACTACTATACAGACTAAATACTAAAACTAAAGAAAACTAAAAACAGTATATTTTTAGCAAAAATAACAAATAATTAGTCACTA
Source organism: Hydrocynus forskahlii (assembly GCA_037974365.1). Lineage (NCBI taxonomy): Eukaryota > Metazoa > Chordata > Actinopteri > Characiformes > Alestidae > Hydrocynus > Hydrocynus forskahlii. The sequence goes on along the minus strand of JBBPCX010095186.1, from coordinate 2,598 downwards.
AATTACATGTTATGAAAGTCTTGTAAACTAAAAATTATAAGGTAACATATCTCCTTAGATTCGGTAGCATTTAGTATTCACTGGGAAACATGAGGTTTTTTTTTTACCTCTTATCCATTTATTTCATAAACTGCAGATTTTTATTCTTGCTTAACATTGAAAATTTGAAAATTTTAACAACCATAAAAACTTTCACGTATAAGATGTGACAAGATTTAACAGTGTATGTCTGACAGTGTGTGTCCTTTTAACTTGTATGGCTTATTATAGATAATGAATAAAAAGTATGACATTCTGGCTAATAAAAGTACACAAATGGTGAAAATACTGTAAATGTATTTTAGTTAGCAAAGAATATTGAGAGTATTTTTAGTAATTATTAAGTGATTGGACTTGAAATAACAAGGTAACATATCTCCTTACATTTGGTTGCATTTAGTATTTACTGTCTTTTTTTAAGCTATTTAGCCTTGGTTGTTGGTAGTGCTGAGTAAAAGGAACATACTGTCTGTCCATTCAGAGTATTATTTTTGCACCACAGTACATTTTCCCCTATCAGATGTATGTATTACTCTGTATTACTGATAAAGGCTTGCAAACAATAGCAATTTAGACATAATAATGTTATGGTTAATAATATGTATGAAAACTTCAGGCATAAACTAGCTGACCACTACAAACATTTAGGATACGATGTTAGATGAAACTAACAAACTATAACAGATTAGTGAAGTCAAGTCAAGTAGAGCTTTATTGTCATCCCATCCATTTACATTAAGTACACAGTGAGACAAAATATCGTCCTCCTGAACCATCACAGCAACACAGAACACAACGCACTCAGACAGATCAACAATGAGGGTAAAAAAAGGGGGGAATGTGTTATAATTAAACCTACACATTTATAAATATATATCTGAATGTACAAAAATATAAATAGATAGAAATACAAAAATACCATGGGGGGGACACAGCAAGGAGGCTATAACAATACAGTATTGTTTACAGATTTATAATACAGATATAATATATATGTGTGCTATTATGCATGTATGCCATTTTATATAAATACTTATACTGTACAAAAGTTTGAGCCACACTCTTTTCTTTAGATTTTGCTTTGAATCTTCTGTTGGTACAGAAATACTATTTTCTTAAGTATTTTATTGAGTAGATTAAATGAAAGAAATGGGAATAAATGTTTTACTGTGACTGCTGCAAAGTACCTAAAGATACAAGGGGCCTAGATAAATGGCTCCAGGCAGGTTTATCTTTATAGGGCTATTCATGTTCTGAAATGTAGTATAATTTTTAAGCCCTGTGCTTTTTTATTTGTAAAACATTGTGTAAATAGGAAATGATAAAGAATTGTTCTGTGTTCTATGAGTTAAACATAATATAAGGGATGTTCTGGGGGCTTTTCTGAATGTTTTCTATCAATAAATGGTGGGGGTGATGCGAGGGGGAGTGTTGGTTAAGATCTTTCACACCCACTAATGGAAGTGTTTTAGGAAAAACAACATTGTTTTTGACAGGAAAATAAAAATGTTTGTCTTTTAATTACTCTAATGTGATCAGGTATACTTAATACCATCAGGTACATGAACTAACGAAGTAAAAAAAAAAGATGTGGATGGTCAGTTTGACTTTAAAGTGAAAAACCACAATAATGAGCATTGTGACTGGGTCCATTTAAATAGCTCCTCTGAGATGTTACCTAAGCTTTCAGTCTCATTACGGCTAAAAGCCTTTAACCTTGATCTTTCTCCAGTTACAGCCAGCTGAGGATTTTGTGGAGAGCACCCATCATTCCCTAAAAGCCATTGTAGCTTTTAGCAAGTATCACTTAACTCTTAGATTGCAACTAATATATAATGACATTTTTTCATTACAGACAAACATTTGAGGCTTAATAGCAAGATAAATTAATTAATAAGATTCCAGACTACATTCTCACAGTGATTGTTCAGGTACTTCCCCCGAAACAGTGACTATGACATGATAAATACTAAAAGCTAGTGCTTTCTTTTAGCATAATCTCATTTTCATAATGCTAATTGGCACCTAAAGCCTTCCATTCATTATAAGCAGCAGTGCTGGCACAGACCTGTCTTAGTATAAACATGCTGGATTTATCTACACTACCACTGTTTTTACCACTTATCTATTAATTTTATAAACTGCAGATTTGAATTCTTGCATAACATTGGAAATTTGTTGAGTGAACAACTTTCCTGTTTAAGATGTAATCATATGTAACAGTGTATGTCTGACATCCTTTTAACTGGTGTGGCTTTTTATAGATAATGCACAAAAAATGACATTCCAGCTAATGAAAGTACTCAATTGGTGAAAACCTTTGGCTGGTAGCTGAAGACAGTGATAGTAATTGATTTGATAGACACATTCTTAGAAACCCCATCTGCCTAGACCTTATGTAAGGTTTCTGGCACCGCTCCTCATCAGAGCCCACATTGCATTTTGGTAAAATGTCAGTGTTGAAATGTTCTGTGAGTCTTCGTCTGTTGATTTGGGACCTTTGGAAGGTTATTTTAAACCTGTTGTTACTGATCTTGGTTTTAAGTTGGACAGTGATTT
>JBBPCX010095178.1:0-51506 GCA_037974365.1 Hydrocynus forskahlii | reverse complement strand
TATATATATGATATATGTATATTATGTATGTGCTTGATATATGTATATTATGCCTGGGATCCCTGAATGTTTTGAAACGGTCCAGGCATGTCTTAAAAATATACATAATTCACAAACCAAGGCGAGTGTGCCACTGGTAAATGTAAAACATATTCTTATTAAATAAATGTATTTGTCAAGTAAACTGTAAATCTGTGTATATGTTTGTGCATTTCTATATATCTGAGATGTGAAAAGAACTGGTGTAATGGTGTGGAATACTCTGCCAGATTGCCATGGATACCAGAACACCTTAGACAAAGCAAACGTATCATTCATTTTTTACAGTGTTGCTCTCATGTTCAAAAGCTGAATCAATTTTACATGAACTGTTTTATCCTGAGACCTTTATTGTTAGCCACACTTTTTAAAATGTTTATTCTATTATTAAGGTTTTTTTAATCAGCAAATTTAAATTCAATTCAGTTCAATTCAAATCAACTTCACAAATGTAGTGGATAGAGATTTGGTTGGAAATTGCTGTAAGGCATTTTATTCAGCAACTACTGCAAGGTATTGGGTAACTATTGGGAAATTCATTTGTATAGCATGTAGCTACAAGAGTGAGTAATTGTCTGGTCCTACTAAAAGAGGAGTTAAAGCTGATATGTGAAGCATCAAGTTCCAGACCCATTATGGTTATGACAAGATGTGACCACAACATGAGTGCACTGGTTAAGCTTAGATTAAGAAGCGGATGTGGCATTTTATATGTGTGTGGACTGTACACTAGAGTTATTTGGTCCAGTTTGAATGCTTTCTGCATGTTTTTTTACAATGTGTATATGTGCGATATACCATGTAACGTAGAATGATAGGAAGAAAAAAATCTCAGAGATGGCACAGCTTTGACGTCCTCCGGGACAAGACAATCATGCATCATGTCATTCAGCGTCCTAAATTCCAACAGAAAATGACAGTAATTCAACTTTGATTGTTTTCTTTATATGAATTGTTTGGTCTGGTCTCCATTGTTATGTTTTGTTTGGTACAATGTGCTGTACTGGCAAGGGGGGCATTTTCTCAATCCCTGAAGTGCTGAACAAGGTAACTGGTGTCTCACAGAGTGTGTTCAGAAGAGACCAAAGTCTAGGGGTGTATTCACATGTAACTTGCCTTTTCTGGACCTTGATTTTCTCAGCCCGCATCCAATTGAACCACCGTTCGTGAGACATAGAAATGTGTCAGTTGCAGCACCTTGTGTGGATAAAGTTGGTGTCCATCCAAAGAATGTGGCTGTGATGCTGCATGTCAGTCAGATTTAGTGGTGGTTGTGACCTTCACGCCACAAGATGTTGGTTAGCGCTTGATTTTGCATTGATGCTAATCGCTATGTGGTGCTACTTCAGAAGTGCATCGTAAGGAGCTAGGGGTCATGTACCTCCTAGAGGTCAATGTGCCATACAGATTTCAGAGTTAATGGCAAATGTTTGCCAGGCTAATGGAAAGTATTTTGCTCCTACCCCACCTCAGGGGGCGCTAGAGGGAAGGAGCACACCTGACTAGTGAGACAAGTTATGTGGGCTCCTAGCATGCCAGGTGTCATGTGAAGTCTAAGTATATAAAACTTGCAACCCAAATTTAAAAAAAGAAAAAAGAAAAGTGAATAAAAGAAAAAAAAGAAATGAAACGAAAAAAATGAAAGAAACAAACAGTTTTCAAACGCTATCTGACCATAATACAACCGCTAAATCACTGCGGTTTTATTATGTGCATAAAGTGACATCCTTGAGTGATCTGTTTTAATGACTGTTAGAAAACAGACGATTCAGATCCTAAAATCTGATTGGCTATACACACACCCATGACCATCTCACATCAAGTGAATTCTGTTTTGCGGTGCCCAGTCATTCTAACTTATCTGCTAAGCTGGAATAAATACGATTTGACCCTGCTGCAGGTAAAACTGTGTGGTAGTTTCGTGTTGTGGACATTAGGACTGCTTTTTTAAGTATGTCTTGCTGCCAAACAGAGGGATGATGATGTCTATTTATGGTGGCTTTAATTCAAAAACTCAGTTCACCTTTGGAGCAGCTGGTGGTCTGGTGATGCCACTTTACTTAAATATGAAAATATGTGATTACAGTTCATTAATATAGCAAAAGTAGGTCACCTAATGCGGTGTGTGTATGCCGAGCGAAAAACACTAAAGCGGAAAGGGCAATCTTATTCCAGTAATTCTATCACTCTGACAAGATTTACGTGGCTGCATGTTGCCATATGTCGCATACCGTGGGCGATTACAACAATTCTGATTAATAGAACCTCACTGCCAAACAGCGGGAAGATGATGTCAGTTTATGTTGCTTAAATACAAAATATCAATTCACTGTGTACAACAAAAATATGCAAATACAGTTCATTAAAACAGTAAAAGTAGGTAATCACTCTTGAGATCTAACACTGTGTTTATATGCTGTCATTGAGGTTCCATTCTTTTGAACTGGTATACCCACCAGCGGTATGCAACAGATGGCAGCATGCAGCCATGTAAATGTTGTCATAGTGATGGCATTACTGGGATAATCGCTTTTGTGTGGGGCTGTGGTGTTTTTCACAAGGCTATGAGTGCCTAAAGGGGAATCGTGACATTGTACACCATGGAGATGTGTCAAGGCAGTGTGAAAGCCTTTTACCATCATCGTTTTTTAATTTAAATTTAGTCTGTACTATCATGGAAATATCAAATCATAAATCCACATGGCTCAGCATTAATGATTGCCCAGGGCAAGTGAAATGCTAAGTCAGGACAACAGTGGTAAAATTCACTTGTCCAGTTGAGCAAGTTGACATGGTGACATTTTCGGAGACAATTGATTTGGTGTACTTGATATTTTCCTCATTCGCTTTCAAGTCCAAATATCTCCTCTCTGCAGGAAAAGCAGTCCAGTCCAGTTACATGCCGAGTTCTATCTAGACAGTCACACTCTTTGCTGGTAATCGTTTATTGCCCAGAGCATCACTCAGATTGCCAGCAAAGCAAGAGTTTGAGACGGAGTGAGTGAGAAAGTTTATTCCATAGTGGAAAAAATTGCTTCCTTGGGTAGATTTTGACCCACCCACACTGGAGGCATTTTACACAGTTTGTAGGTCTTACTCTAATGAGACAGACACATGTTAAACTCTGCCATTTATAGAGAGCAGACACTAGATGGTTATAAAGAACCTTCTGTCATTATGCGTGTGTGAGAGAAAAGAAAATTGCTTTATGAGAGATAACTGCTTAATGACATTTCTTCTGGGATTTTTGTGTCCTGATGACATGATTTTTGTACCAAAGAGTAAGAGGAAAAATACGTAGTACATATAAAAATAACAAATACATTGATTAATGAATAAATAAATAATATTTATTATTTGAACAGTAAACTAATCAGCACTCAGTCTTCTTTGAATGATTTTTTTGTGTATTCTTTTTTTTTTTTTACTTCTATCGTTTTATTTTCTTTTTTTCATTTTTTATTCTATTCCTGTAAAGCAAATTGAATCATTTGTGTATGATATGTTTTTGAAATAAACTTGACTTGACTATTTATGTTTGAAAAATATTTTAGTAGGATCAGTTTGAACTGTTTTGGGACTAGAAACGTTTGGTCTCTTTATCAAAGGGTCTCTTTACCCACTTACCGTGGGCAGGGAAAAAGTTGAACCCTGCAGTGCTTTGAATCAAACTGAATGGTTCGATTGCAAACTTGTGAGGCAGAATCCGAATGAATGCTGTTTTTTTGTTGTTTTTGTTTGGTACATGAACGTTTTCTGAACCACCACTACAGCTGATGGCGAAGGTTGTGAAAATGTAGCGCTTGCGAAAGCCACCAAACTCTTTAATCGCTTTAGTTGCTCCATTGAAACGTAGGGAGTATTTGTCTTTGTAACAAATGGAATGGCCAATTTGCCATTACCTGTCTGATGTCTTAATGTAAATGCAGGTTATAGTAGGGAATAGATGTGTGATGCTTATCTAAGCTTTCTTCTTCCAAGTTGACAGTGACGTGCCTGTCTATCCACTGCTATCTTGGTGAGCAATCAAGACATCACTCTCTGTCACATGCACTCTCAGCCGGGCTCGGGCGGAAGCTCTGAGAATTACTCTTCACTTAGTCTTCGCTTCACTCACGCTGTCGCTCCTACTGTAAACAATGGATTGAATGTGCTTGATTCAAATGTGCACATCATTTCCACAGCAGTAAGTGAACTGAAAGACAAAACTGCATTGATGTGATATATTTTATTCATGAGGAACTAACACACGCATTGAATCAAGTCAATCCAGTGCAACGCTCGCTGCCAACGCTTTTTTTTTTGTCATTTCAGGAATTAATCAGGGATTCATAAAGTACTCGCTTATATGCACAGCTTCTGCAATGCTGTGAGTGTCATATTATTGGAAAAAGCAAGCAAATGATTCCATTTTCATCGCACTTCATTGCCTTCTTTACCCTTCACAGTGTTGTTGATTTGTTTGGCGATGCTGTAAAAGCGGAGCTGATCCGTGCTGTGTTTCACCCCCAGTGATCTCCACAACCATGAGATTACGAAGAACGGGGCATTCTTTACTAGCTCACTGGCTGTTTCCTTGGAAATGTCAGGTGGTATTATATTTCTGAGCAAGACTAATGGCAAAATCCATTCACCGCATCCTGCAGGGAACAGCACAGGTGATCAGAGTTGACAGAAAACGTCCAGTTGCCTTTTCCCCCTTCCTTTTCCCCACTACTACCCAGCCTCTGGTTATATGATTTATGCACCCACTGCCATGTTCTCTCGCTTTACCTCTGGCATCTTTTCTCTCACTTTCTGCATCTGACACACTCATTCTTATGCACACACACACACACACACACAAACACACACACGTTAGGTATTTGCATGAAGTTATGTAATTACCCAGGATGTTGTCATGTTACAGTTGAGGTTGCGAAGGGACAGGCCTTGCTAGCTGAGTCTCTTTGTAGTTAGTTACTGAGACCATAAGCATTTGTCAACTATCATTTTACAGGGTTTAGTGCTCACACTACTATGGGAATAAATATGTCAGCCACTCTAGGAAACAACAGTTTTTGGGCCAATGAGCCGGGACCCCAGAACGTAAAAAGCAGTGTATGAAACAAAGGCAGGATGTAATGTTTTTTTCTGTCACTATCAGGGCTTTCATTGGCCCTGAGTGCACCAGAGTGTAGCGCTGGCATCTCTATTTATGTGAAATGCATTTACAGCTAACCTCTAGTGCTATAATTTAATTGAGAAATAAATTTTTTCTAATACAGTAATTGTGTTATTGTGTAACTTTGTAAATCAATTTGAGGTGATAAATTGTGCTGATAAGATAATGCGTAAACAACGACAGTATTGTGTTCTCTGTTGAAATTATTTAAACGTGTCTTCTACAGTAAGTGGGGTTGCCAGATTTCACCTGTTGCCAACCACCAGGTCCTTGCTGAAATCAACTATTTTATTTTACTATTGTCATGTAATTAATAGTTGTATAAATGTTGCATAAATGAGTTATTTGTTTGCTATCGGACGTGAAAAGAACACAGCCAATGTGGAATCTATTTAGAGTGAGACTTGTCTCTTACTTGTTTTATAGGAATGGATTTCAAATTTACAATAGTCAGTTTGATTATGATAATTACTTCCAACTACATTTTGTCCAGTGCATTCAAAATGCATGAAAAGTAGCTCAATGTAGAAAAAGATTTGGCAAGGTAAGTCTCATTTCCATCTCAGCTAACATCACAAAAACATTGTCAGTCATGTCTCGTCCACTTTAGTCCTTGTCCACTAGTACAGTTACTTTCGAAATCCATTACCTTTATCAGATTGTTCTCACAAACCTTTCTGTCTTGGAAAGCCGAGACTATAAGAAAACGCACTATACTAGGAGATCTATAGTGTAACAGTCTGCAGTGAAGACTACCTGCAGTAAACCATCTAGCTTGTTTCTGAAGTCAGAAATGAATAACAAAACCTTAAAGCACTTGATAATGCCATAAAGGTTGTTAATGGAGGTTCAGGTCAGAGCTCGGACGCTTTGTGGGTGCACATTTTATCTTACACAGTTTGGAGTTTGACATCACAACTTATTTGAGCAGTCAGACTCATAATTACTCGTAATTATTTCTGGCTACAGCCTCCTCGTGACTTCCCCTGATTTAAAATGTCTCGGGTTCTTGAAGCACCCACTAATTGAAATGCATATAAAACTCAATAAAATTCCATTATGAGGTGCAGTTTCAACAGGAAGCCATAACTGTCATCAGGTACCTTGTAAACATGTTTTACAGTTCTCCATGCAAATGAGCTCAGATTAGCCTGAAGGCATGTTAGAAGTGATTCGAGTTAGGAGCTGGTGAGAAACAGTGTGATTAGCTAGAACAGCCAGTGTGATTAGCTAGAACAGACAGAGCTAATGAGCCTGACGCCTAAGGATAGTGAGCAAGGAGGCAATATCAGTGAGGAGATTGAGGGGCACTTCAGGAGATTAATCCAGGGGCTTTTATTCACCTCAGGAAGGTCCTGTGCCTTTAGTATTTGAAGCAGAAGTTATACCAAGTGCTTCTCAGCCCAGTAGGAGACATCTATGGCTTTGAATTGAAGTCATTAGTGGGCCAACAGTGTTTTCACTGTGTTTATTGGGTTTTGTTTTGGGTCGTATTTATTCATTTTTAGGGATGCATGTTCCGAATCAGCCAAGTTTGGAAGGTCAACATTTAGCTCCAAATGTGCGATTGGTTGTCCAAAAATGTATAGTTTTCATATTTTTTTTAGGTAAATAATGTAAGGCAGGTATGTGCTGTGTTTGAATGCTGCTGCTACACCTGTATGAAAATGGTGCAGCATAATTATGCATGGCTCATTGGTCTAAATGATGTCGCAATTTATTTGATCCATGATATTTAAATGGAAGGCTTTCCTCCCGTGACTTAGGAACTGTTATGTGTTCAAGGGGTTTCGCAAGGAAACAAGAAGAACATGCTGATAATGCCTTTTTTCTTTACTTTTGTTTTGTCTGTTGATGAAAGGAAGAGAGGGACAGTTGGTATAGCCTGTAGTGCAGCGACCTCCTATGCAACAGAATGCCAGTGGTGGCACTCGTTAATGCTCATCTCGTGAATACGGTATTTCCATCTCAGTTTGAGGGAAGCATAAGAATTTAAAAGTATTTTATATAACAGTACTTATGTAAAGTATTGTTAATGTTAATGTTTCATGTGTTCATTTAGCCCACACAGTGGTTAAAAATCAACCAGTTTGATCCCTTGAGTTGTTGTATGAATTATGCTTTTTTAGTAGATTTTCTGAAATCACTTATTTAACATATTTGAAACGACATATTTTAGAAAATGGATTAATTAATACTAGCTTAATGTATTAGCGTTCCCCTGAACGGGAGGGATAAAAGTGCAAAGCAGTGTGTTAAATTACCCACAAAATGAACCCTAAGCAATAAAATGGTCCCATACATTATTTGCTCGCCAGATATGCCATAAATAATCTGACAAGTTTTTTTCTTCTTATCCATGGTTTGCCATAGAACAATGTCAGGGGGTGGTGAATGTATTTGTTTAAAGGGTGGGATTGTTTAAAAAAAAGGGGCAAAGACCAAATTGCCCTCGACAAACAATAGTGGGCCGTAAAAAATGACATCCTAAAGTTTGTGTCAAGCTGCAAAGAAAGTGTGATTGTTACTCCCTGTGGGGTTGTGAATGAGGGGCAGAGTGAGAACGCTATAAGCCCCTGTGTGTTCTGACCTGAAGGAACACCCCAGGTTTCTCCCAGAGTTACATCATCAGGCACATGGCCCTTGAGATGCTTCTGCTGCTGTAGCCTGCAGTGCTGCAGTTTTGGATCTGTTCTGCCTTCCACATTTGAACAAGAAACTAAGGGCGCTTTGTTAAGAAGAGGGTTAGGAGAGCCCAGCGGTGGCAAGAAATCTGCTGCCTTCTCTGTAGAACCAGATTGCCAAGTGTCTCATAAACTTTTTTCTTTTTTGTCTCACCCCAAGTTACAAGTTTTTGTCTTCATTTAATTTTAGAGCAATACTATTCTTTCAGCTGACAACACTGGACAAACCCAAACATTTTGGTTCACAAAACTGTGTCCCGTTTAGTATTGAGTAAAACTAAAACACAAAATGTGCCAGAACTTCTCCACAGGCCATGCATGTTTAATTTGTTTTCCAAAATGTTAAATCCAGCATATAAACAGTAATTGTGCACTAAAAGGTGCAGAGATGTGTTTAATCTCTTTGTATAAGTGCATTTATTATAATTTAGAAAATCAACAAAATCAACTTTGATGCCACAAGCTTTTGCATTATGACTGTAGCATGCAGTTAAATAAAACTCTTTTGGGGGACTCACATATACTGATCTCTGTCTTGTTGAGCAATGAATAACATCATCGTAACATTTTTTTTTTAGTATGAGCTCTCTCTAAAATATTGGTAAAATCTTGGTAAAATTGGTAAAAAATTCTCTCGTGTTTCGGTGCTGCTCATTGGCCAGTTGTGCTGCTCTAAAGGTGTACTTACACTAGGCCAGATTCTAGACCTGACCACGCTTATGTCATCATATTAACCACTACTTTATTCTTCTCATCCAGTGAGCTGCTGGATTTCAGAGGTTTACCCAGCACCTTAATACTGAGCCCAGGCCCACGTCCTCAGATATGTCTGGGCACGCTTCAGCGTACTTGGCCTGGACAAGGTACAGAGCACACTAACCAAAAGAACTGGACTTTGGTAGTCAAACGTTCATAGGCTCACTCCAGAACACCTAGTTTATTTATCTGTTGGAGAGATGGGAATCCACAGGGGAGCTGTGGCTATTTCCCACCTTACACAGCTTCTAGCTTTTGTAACACTATTCATAAACTAGTGTTCACTTTTTTCGGACACATTTTAAAGAAAATCATTACCATTGGGAGAGTAAGTTTTCTGTGTATGGTGGAATAGTTTAGTAGGCAAAGGGGGCATTTGGCTGACGTTCTTACCCAGAGTGACGTACAATCATTAGTTACAGCGACAGTCCCCCTGGACCAACAGCAGGGTTAAGTGTCTTTCTCAAGGACACAGTGGTAGAAAGTGGGGGTGTGAACCTGCGACTTTGTGGTCATCAGGTTTACAGTGTTTTACCCACTAGGTTATCATCACCCTCACCCACCTACCACTAGCCTGTGTATGCTATACGATTTGGAGAAAGGAAGCAGTTCAGTGTAGAGTGTGTGTTTGTGTGTGTGTGTGTGTGTGTGTGTGTGTGTGTGTGTGTGTGTGTGTGTGTGCCTGATGAACAGTTTGTTATTCATTTCTGATTTAGGAGTCTGATGGTCTGGGGGAAGATACTGTTCCCCATTCTGGTGGTGAAGGTCTGGATGCTGTGAAACCTTCGCCAGATGGAAGGAGGGAAAAGAGGGTATGGGAGGGGTGTGTGTGGTCATCCATAATGCTGGTGGCTTTGCTGGTGCAGTGTGTGATGTAAGTGTCTGCAACCGAGAGGAGAGAGAGAACCCCACGATCTTCTCAGCGGTCCTCTTATTCTCTGTAGGGTCTTGTGATCTGATGCAGCACAGTTTCTGTGCCATGCCAGGATGTAGCTACAGAGATTGCTCTCCATTGTGAAAATAGGGGTGGGGGTGCACTCTATGTGGAATAGCTTTGCATGTGAGTGCTTTCCTCTCTGCCACTGTGGCTTAGTGGTTTAAATTTCAGCAAGTTGAGTATAAATAAACACGTTTACAGCTCATGGTAGAGTGAAAGTCATGAGCTGAACGTTCTTTTAGTGTCGAGCCATACTTCACTCACACAGAACTATTCTACCCGTGTTCTCCTGCTCGCTCTTTCTCTCTCTCTCTCTCTCTCTCTCTCTCTCTCTCTCTCTTTCTGCCATGGAGGTATATCAGAGCTTCTCAGGACAGCTTCAACCTCTTTGCTGATGCAAACCTTACAAGGCAGCTTAGTGTATTGAATGAAAGTAAGCCTATGTGTGTGTCTGTGTTTTTGTGTGTGTGTGTGTGTGTGTGTGTGTGTGAAGTTGAGATGTAGCTGAGGGTTTTTTGAGCGGGACTCAGTTATTGCTATTTTGACTGCATAATCCTGATCTTCTTAGCACATTCTTCTTCACCCCAATAAAAGTGGATGTACAGCATTCTGCAGTGTTACGTGTGGTCTCTGTGTTCTTCACTGTTTACCCCCTTTCCTGAGGACACTGCTGCTGCTTCATAACATGGTGTCTTCATAACATGGTGCGTAATACAGCGAGTCATCCAAAACTGAGTCCGAGATGTGGTTCCTCTGCCTCTTATTTTGCTGTGAGTGGAGCAGCAGTCGCTTTCTATTGTGGCCCCTGCTGCCCTGGCTGGGGTGGGGCCACACGCTTGCTGGGGGTTAAGAGGCAATGTCATCGTTGGCTGCTGAGTTGGTGAAGTGTTGTCATGCCAACACTGCCTTTTCCACTTGCCTTGAGGCACAAAAGATGCATTGCAAGGACAGTTCCAAAATGGAGACTCAGTACAGAGGTTTTCGACATTTTCTGTGTCTGAAACACAAAACGCAATGTAATGATATGTAATGATAAAATTCTAAAGCTGCATTTTGGTGCACTTTAGCAATTTAGCAGAAGCTTCACAATTTAATAGTATTACCAGAAGTGAACACACCAGGAAAGGATATCATTAGCCCTGCAAACCTGATAACTCATCAACAAACATAATAAATATCATAGATTCCATCTAATGAAGCTCTAAACTGACTGCGTACCGTGCCTCCCCACCATTATGCATTTATGTACAGATCAGCAAGAATTATTTATAACTCCTGAAGGTTGTGGGTTGCTAAAGAGGTTGCATGACTATCAATTTTTTGCTAGCTGACCAGTTGTCACTGAGGCCTTATCCACATGTATATTTTTAAAACATCGTTTTTTGTTGGGTTTTGGCCTTTCATCCACACTTAAACAGCAGTATAGGTCACTGAAACTGTTTTCAGTGCTGACATGTGAGCAGGGAAAAATTGTAACGTCAGAGTATGCGGCATCATCTCCTTTTAACATTAAGGTATTTTGTGCAGTTGCAGTCGTAGCCTTGATAACCTTGATAACTGATTTTTTTTTACATTTAAAAGGTACACAAATTTTCAGTTGCTCTCCCGCTATATGGAGGAACAGAGACATTAGAATGCATCTGTGTGCCCTGATTTCACCTGATCTGTAGCCCAAGGGCTCGCTCAGTATATTGGATATTGGTAGATTTAGCATGTGGATACATCGCCAGATTAGTCAAAATCAAGTAAAGTAAACAGAAAAGGAAGCTTTTATCAACTTTTGGATGCAGTTATAAACCCAGCTGCCAATGTTGCTGGTTTTGTTAGCATACAGGATCCAGAAATACACTTCGTTAGGCTTTGGATTGTATTATAACAGCATTACATCACTGCCCTGATATAATGTCTGGCATGCTGTTTACGTCATGTTAGAGCATGGTGTCTGCTTTTTTATATGGACTGAGTTTAATAAAACATTTTAAGTATATTTACTTTGGAAAGATTGTAATTTTGTTTCACCAGATGTGCTGAGAGCTCTGACACCTCTTCCTATTGAAGGTGCAGCAGGAAATTATTAGCTTTATTCTGCACCACTTTGAAATTTTCAGTGGGTGTTAGTTCAAGCAATTTCAACATACCTTTTTTTCGACATAGTGTTATTATAAACGACCTGTATAGTTTTTTCATATCATAGATGTATAAAATGTACATTGACACTTGCAGTGCTCTAGTAATTGAAATGCTTAATGGGCTTCTCCGGTTTCCACTCATCCTTCTTTAGACATTCACCCTTTTTCTCTGTCAACTGCTTTTTGGCTCAATGGATTTTTATAGAGCACTTTTTCCAAGTGTGGTCCTATAATCCATATACTGGTGGCCCATAGCAATGTACCCTTCAGAGTTTTTCCCAGGCTAATAATTAAGGAAAATGCTTTTTTCTTTCCCCTGCCATACCAGGGCTGTAAAATTAACTTTCATTCCAATAGAACCCCTGTGCTACCTTCTTCAAATGTAGTTACCTAATTACATAATTAATTACCTAGTGGGTTGCCCAATTAATTGTATTTGCTCTTGGTTTACGTTCTGCATTAGGAAGTCTTCACTTCTGAGATGCTGTCAGGTCTGGGGACCATGATGGTGGGTGGCTGCTAAGGGCCGCCCTTGCTTAAGTTTTGTGTTTGAACTTTTATTTTGAAATTCTGAGCACCGCCGGCAGTGAGTTTGTGTATGATGAGTTTCAGCTGCCGGGATGCTCAAAGAAATGAGATTTGGGTTTGTATTGGTTAAGAGTTTGTGAGGTCCACCATCATCCTATGTGTTTCTCCTGTGGTTTCATTCTGAGCTTTAGTCTGGCCCTCATGCCTATTGTTTTGTTTTGTTCTTTTTGAATAAAGTCTGAGCATGGAAGTCTGCGTATGTGCCTGCCCTCATTGGGGAGAAAGGGGAAGACGTGACAGATGGACTGACCACAAACAGATAAACAGATACTGTAAGGGTCGAGTGCCCCTTAGAAGAGTGAGGGTCGAGGCAGGCAAGAAGTAATTGCAAGATTCAAAAATATTCATTATAAAAAAACAAGACAAGACAAACAAACGAGGGCTCCAGGGTTTTTTATTACCAGGTATAAAAAAGGTATAACACAAGCATGTCAGCTACTAAATGAATATAGCCAAAAGGAAATAAATAAAAAAACATTATTAAAATGTAATCATTATTATTTGAATAAATCATTATTATACTGAAAACAAGTGATTTGAACAAATATGTATACCATTATTCATATTGAATTTTGCCATCATTTTTCTTTGTCGCAGTCCATTTAATCTTTTTTGACAAAACAATTGGAGATATATCGCCCCCTACAGCTCCTGTAGTGTGTTGCAGTCTGTCAAATTCACAGCCTGTATCGTGAGTACTTTAGGCCATTAAAGAGTGCACTTGTTTAAAAATCATAAAGCATAGATTTTAATCGCAGAAATGAAGGAGCCCTTGATCAAATAAAGTTTTGTTGATTGTCTGTGTAAAAAATAAGTACACATCTACAAAGAACACATTTTAATGCATATGTTTTATTTATTGCTTATTGCTAAATTTAATATATTTGACTAAATATGAAACATATAATCCTTTAGAGGATCAGCAAAAACGAACAAAAATGTAAATTGATTTGGGAGTGCAAATGTTTGCATATGACAGTACTGACTGTTTTTCCAAAGACTAATCAGCATTGTCATGTACTGTGCAATGTTGCAATCCTCCATCAAACAGTCCAAATATTAAGCAAAATGAAAATGCTGTGGTGAAGCCTGGAATACAGGTTAATCCTTCAGATGGCTTTCAGGAAGTTTTTTTTGTTTTTTCTGAGCTGGTATTATCCACACAAAACAGAGAAAAGCCCTCTGATTGGAGGGTGTGCGACAGTGCTTTCGTGCACTCACTCGTCATGGATGCTGATCACATCTCAGAATGAGCCAGTTGACCTCATATCCAGCAATGGAACTGACGATGACCCCCTTTTGACAGATGCGCAGGAAGGGATGACCTCATCAAAATGAGGCTCCGATAAATTAAATCTGAATCAGGAGCTGACACTGACGGCCTTGCCGATGATAAGCAGCAGAAGTGACATATTTTTGTACATGACTTTACCCAAGGAAGCCAGCAAGAGTAATTACACTGCGACAGAAAAACAGGAAGGACGGGTGGCTTTCAGTTCATTATTTGAGGTTTTATAGGGTCAGGATTGAGTTGTGGTTATAAATGTAAGTATGAAAAATAGGTGCAACATTAGGGCTTAAATGCCTCAAAGAATCCAGGAAAGGACCCAGGTCTCTGAGTTCCTCATTTTTTCTTTAACCTTGAACATATTCACTGTAAATCCCCAAACCCACACACACACACACACACACACATACACTTATACACACACACACATATTCACCAGTAGACTTAAGCCTCTCTTACTGGGTATTAAACTCATTTCGTGATCCTCCATCGTCTTATTGTCTCACACGGAAGAGAGGGAGAGAGAGAGGGAGAGAGAGAGAGAGAGAGAGAGAGAGTGAGTGAGTGTGTGTGTGTGTTTGTTTGTGTTGGACGGTGGCCCTTAAAATCCAGAACTACACAATAATAACAATAATAACAATGATATGGTGTCTGTTCTGTGAGATATTAGCACTGGCATGCAGCTATACCATAGTGTAGCATTACCTCAAATGTGTCATTATGATCACAGGACAGTTTAATTGCTGACATATTCATCATTTTCAGTGATCTCAGACTTAACACACTGAAGTATTTAATCTTTTTATCTTGACGTTAAAGTGCATTCGCCTCATTTCACCCTTCAAACCATCCATAGTAGCGCAGGCCAAAGCTCTGCTGTCTAGCCTAGCTGTGCTGTTGCTATGACTCCATGACTGCAGCCCTCTAATTCAAATACAGCTTTTAAATGTTCCTTTGATGACTCTTTTGATAAATGTTTTTTTTTCCAGCTACCTGCATTGTGAACATATTTATCACCAATGCACACTGGCCCTGAAGTACGATTATGAGCAGAACATGTTCTAGCAAAACACGAAACACAGCAGTATCAGTGATTTGGCAGACTATGCTAGACAAAGCTTGAGGGAGATCTGTTGATTAATCTGAATAAACTAACAGCAAAATTGGAAAACTCTGGTTATCCTCACTAATCTCCAACCTCAAGCTGTATGACTGGGCCTTCTGTGCGTATATGATGTGTATAATATATAAACTCATTGACTTGAAGCCACTGTTGCTCTCACTGGAATTCAGGCATGAAAATTGTAAACTATGTTCACACACTGGAAATAAAGTATGTGTTTTGTTTAAGCTTATTTCGTCCAATTCACTGCTTTTAACAAAAGAAAAAAAATCATGGTCAATTTGGTCAAATAAGACAAGGACGTTTAATCTTAATTAATTATACGAGCTAAAATTATTAATCATGACTTATTATTTTTATTATTTGGCTGCTCTAGCTATTGGCTTTTAAGCCAATAATGTAAAAAAAACAAAGATCTATATATCTATCATCTATCTATCTGTCTGTCTGTCTGTCTGTCTGTCTGTCATAAAATGCATATCAGCTAATCACATTTCAAGATTGGGTCTAACTACGTGGTAATATGCATTATGTCCAAAGTATATGCCTTTTCTATTCAGTGAATTAAACTACATTCAGGTGCACTCACTGTGGACACAGGTGTTCAGTTGGACACAAACTGCTCATGTAATGTCCATTGAAAGGTAATGTCATCAGTTAGAGGGGTATAAAGACTGGCATGTGAATGCTAAATCACTCCAAACTCAGCTACAGCATTATCATGGCAAAGACCGAGGCAGAGACTTAGTTTCTTTCTTCCCCTCCACTTCTTCTTGTTTACAAGTTGTGTTAGCAGTCCATGTAAAAGAACTCGCGCTACAACAAATGTAGCAGGAGACTTCGTAAATGTGCACAGCACCCTTCCTCTAGACACAAAATCGCTCAAAAAATGAAGCCAGATATACCAAGTGTGATCAGAGCCTTAGACTGATGTGCACACATAGCCGCAATACCAAAGTAATGCAAATGTGTGCAAGGGCTGAGTTTTAACCTCCCTGCAGAGACCCAATAATGATAGAATAGCAGAGAAGTGTCCTTTTACTGTGTGGCAAATTTCAGGTCTCCATTTCTGCTGTCATTCAAAGCACATAAAAGAGCTTTAATGCTTTTCTTTTGTTTAAAGTTTAAGGTTGTGTTAGGTGTTGCTTACAGGCATAGCAGTGTTTAGCTTTGGTAATACTGAGGAAAATGTGTGAATCTGTGTGTTTGTGTGAGTGGGACGACATTTATGATTCTCTGTGGCTCCTGAGTTATCATGCTTGTCTCTGTTTGTACCTCCATCACTGTGTGTCTGTGACGGCGCTTTGTCTGCTTGGCTATTGGCTGTCATGTTTGGTTCTAGTGGCTAATCGCTGCAACGGCGGCCCTTTCTGCCTTCTCATTGCATTCACGGGGGATGATCCCACTGAGTCTTTTTCGTAGGTAGACTGAGGGCACCTTTGTGTCTTCCCTCTTCGTCAAAGTCGTTAATTAAAAATCAAATGAGTCCTGCCTTTATTCACTGCGGAAAGACAAAAACCATTAGCGAGCGAACAATGAGGAGTGCGAAGCCGAGAGTGCTAGGGGGACGCCAGGGGAAAAGCAACGGCCCGAATGGAGAAGTAGATCACATTTAATTCAAAAAAACACAATTTGGCTTTGAAGTGATAAGATTTCAATTACACAAGCTTCAGACTAATGTTGTGTTTCATCCATATTAAAAAGAGATGTGTCCCCTGCTCTGTATGGGAGAATGGGGTGGGCTGCAGTGGGATGGAAGTTAAGGGGCCTTCGGCCCTGCGGCTGTCCTACACTTGCTCAGATCCCAGAGATGTTTTAAGCTACAAATACTTCATAGCGACTGCTGAAGGTTGGACAAGGCTAGCAGAACTTAGGCTGAACTCAGCCTATTCAACCCAGTCAGGAACAGAAGCAAAGAACTCTACAAAGTGCATTTACAAACATTTCAGTTTCGATCACAAATTTTAAGTGTATTTTGGTGGCATAGCTATGTCTGTTTGAAACTAGAGTTAGGAGTAAAAATAACTGGTGAAATTGAGGACAAGAATTGTGACAAAATTGTCTGTACCAATGGATAATTGCTGATATTTTCAGTATTTTAAACACAAGTATTTTACAGTACCATTTGTGGCAGTAGGGGTGACAAATGTAAAAAAAAGTATGTAAACACATAGTTAACTATACACAAATGTTGTGTTGGGGCGACGTCTCATCGTCTTCCATTTTGGAACAGTCAAAGTTCACTTAAAAAAAAAAATGAATTAAAGTCCCTAACCTATCAAATGTGATCCCCTTCTCCCTTGTGTGTAAAGTTCTCCTGGTAGAGCAGTGAAATACTGCAGTTTACTGACATTTAAAACCAAACGTCAACTCTTTGTTCAGTGTGTCATTCCTGAAAGTTCAGAATGGCCGTCCAAAATGGCAGTGCCATATCTGGTTGAAACAACCAAATGTGGCATGTGTGCATGTCTAAGACCTCAAAATGTCATTAAGCCTTCAATGATGAGATACACATTAACATTAAAGCTGCTTTCTGTCACATCAGAGCCTATGATTGCTTGTGGTGCTGGGGTGAGCTGCCTTATTTTTAACCGTGTTTAATAAAACCCCACTGAAGTCTCAGTGCTTTTTCCATCCACAAAAAGACCTATATATATTTAAGCAGACTTAAAGTGATATATGATGTTTATTGTGGTCACTTTAAGTCTGCTTAAATATATACAGGTCTTTTTCTTAAACATGTGCCTTCATTGTTTTACGTTCATCCTGGAACGGCAGTACAAGAAGAACTAGCCAGAACAGAAAGCAGCAGAAGAGATTTTTAATTTTTGGACAAACCATTTCCACATAAAGGAGCCCCTCCAAGCTTCAGTTTTCTGGATATTTTTGAGGGCACTCAAGTCCTGCGTTGTTAAGTATTAGTCAGGTATTAGCATAGCTAACTTGCTTCATCAGGCAATTGGTCAAGCTTTATTTATCTTCATTTCATGTGTGTACATATATGTGTGTGTGTGTGTGTGTGAGTGTGTGTGTGTGTGTGTGTGTGAGTGTGTGTGTCTGTGCGTGTATGTGTGTGTGTGTCTGTGTGTGTTTATTACATCAGAATGGGTAAAGCTAAATTACACCTCCACTTTGTTTTTATTTTTACTTCTGATAACTGGGCAGCTTGCTTACATTTTAATAGCATTTATAACTCCTAGAACCTGAAAGCATAACAACAGACAAATTGACCCCAATTCCACAGCGATCTTTTTTTGACATGTACTTTTAGTAGTGTTAACTTCTAGTGTTGACTTATTTTAGCATGGGGTCTTTTGGTGCTGAATTGCATTGCTAAAAACTATCTGCACTCTTAAAATCATCCTTTGAGTCTGTGCTCTTTTAGTGTCTGGAGCTCAAGCAAAAACACAAGCAAGCGAGCTGACTAGCCAAGCACTGTCATTAGCTGACACTGTCAGTTCAGTTTTGCTCTGTAACACCACTCTGATATCTCCTAACGCTAAGTTAACACTAAACTGTTCTGCCCTTGGGGCAATGGTTATTTTTTCCACATGAACTATGCTCTCTGCACATGCGGCATACAACTTCATGAGAGGTTTTCAGTCATGCTAACTGATGTTGCATCTGTTTGTTGACAGGCTTGATGTCCATCTGACAGTGCTTTCCAACATGTTGGTAATTTTGTGCTCAATTTGTTCCCACCCTTACAAGTCAATTAATGTGAAAGGGCCTATACCATAGTAAACTAAATATTCATTTATTTAATGAAACAGGGTGGCATGGTGTAGCCACATTGTTAAAGTTTTACAACACAACTTTATATCCACAGTTTATTTGGTCAACATATGAGAATTTAGCTGCAAAAACAACTTATTTTAAATTCACTTTAAGCCCCACCTATTCATGATGGTTAGCTGGAGTGTTTTGGTCAAACTGCTTTTGGAATCTGTCAGCCAACTGGAACATAAAGAGAACTCAAGGGAGATTATAAAATTCAGACAGTTGTTCCCAAATCAGTCCTGAAGTACTCCTGCTCAGCACATTTTGTTGTTACACACCCACTTCATCTCACAAGCAGCTGTGTAATTAACTGATTAGCTCGATCCGATGTGTTGGGGAGCAATGAAAGTATTGAAATGTGCCGGGCACTATAGGACCAGTTTGGGAACCTTATGTAAGATATGGGTCCTCTAAGAATGTTAGAACTTTTTAGAACACAGTTGCATTTACATAGACAGAAGGTTTTCTTTTGACAATGGCAAAATGCATTTTGCTGAATCGTCTCATTACTAAATGCTAATTAACTTGCTAACGTCATTTACACAGAGGACGCTTGGGACCCCATTCGTTTTTTCCCGAGGGCCATTTCATCCCCACCACCTCTTAAAAGACTGGTATATTTTATCTCCACCAGTTTTTGAAACAGTGCCCCCTAAAGTCAATAAATATGTTTGCAGGGGATGCTGGGGACAGTTCCCCATAATTTTTGTGGAGGACCATTTTGTCACTACTGATGTTTGAAAGAGATGTACATTTCATCCACATTGGCTTTTGAAGCGATCCCCCCAAGGTTGACAGATCTGCTTGCCAACAACACCCATGCAAGGCCCTAAGCCCCCCATAACAAACATGACTGCGGGAGTCTCCACCACTTTTCAAACCAAACAGACGCCTACGGGTATAGGTGTATTCTCAAGGCCAGTGACCTTTATGCTGGTTTAATCAGCTGAATGAGCAGAGCTTTTTGCCAGTTCATTGATCAATGACTGCATCCCATCCCTTTGTTTATTTTACACCTCAACAAAGAAAAAAGAGTCATTATCCAGGTCAACATGGACTCCCATCTTTCTTTAGTAATGTGCTCCCTTTTGAGGTTGTGTGCACAGCCTATTAAAGCTGTCTCGGGTCACGGCCATTACGGAAAACACAATTAGAAAAGCCATTAACAATAATGATTAATTAGCCGTTGTCCTCTCTGCATTGGTATTATATATGGCCACTGGAGAATCTGCCCTGTGAGTCTGCTTCCGCCGGCTCTTCTTTCACTAAATCTGTCTGTCTCTCTCTCTGTATCTGTTGTTCTCACTCTCTGACACCCTCTCAGCACTGTTCAGATTGTGGAGGGTTGTGTTTGTGTCATGTCCTCATCCTCCTGTCCTTCGTATGGTTATAAAACACTCCTCTGTTAGAGTTGAAGCCACTTTCCTGGTTTTACAGGCAATAAAATCTCAGTCAAAATCAGAGTAACTCCTAGAGCACTGAGTGCATTAGTAAAATCTGATTTCAACAAATATAAACGAAATAAAACAGCCTAAAATCGGGGTTTGCTCTCCTAAACGCTCGCTGTTTGCTGTTCTTTTGCTCGCCGCCCCGGGGTTTTCCCCACCCACTTATGGATGGAGACTGTCCTGAAAGTTTTCCCGGGATCAGATATCTCGTGTTTTGTTTTCTGTTTGTTTCCAAGAAGTAAAATAAAAGAAATGTTTTTTTGTTCTTTATGAGCATGTGTGTGTGATGCCATTTTAAAAACCCCAGTAGTGGTTATAATTACAACAGGTTGTTTTTAAATTACAGTAACTTTGGTTCAGTGTGACATAGGAACCCCAAACCAAGCTCAGCATGATGTCTGACACCTTGAGCATCAACACAAACCAGGGGAACTTTCATACAACTTCTGTTGTTTTGTGGGATGATGACGATTTGCCA
Organism: Hydrocynus forskahlii; assembly: GCA_037974365.1. NCBI lineage: Eukaryota > Metazoa > Chordata > Actinopteri > Characiformes > Alestidae > Hydrocynus > Hydrocynus forskahlii. The sequence continues at coordinate 31,092 of JBBPCX010095178.1, read as the reverse complement.
TTCATTGCTTGAACCCAGTAATGATTAACTGTATTACTGTGGTAGCAATCTCAGTGATGGTAAACCCTTGTTTACTGCTGGTTAAAAACTGGTCCATTTACGAGGTTGTTTTATTTGTGCGTTATTTTATAATCTATACAAAACAACAAACCAACAGTATCAGGTATAAATTAAAAGATTGTAAACACTTCCTCATCAACATTTCTTCTGAAATATTTGTCACAAGATGCGAGTTTGTCTCCCCGTTCGCTGCAGTAACAGCCTCTGGGAAAGCTTATGCTAGGTACTGGAACATTTCTGTTAGGATTTGATCGCGTTCAGTAACAAGAGCATTAGTGAGGTCAAACACTGATATTGGATAATTAGTTCTGGATCAACAAACACCACTCCATTTCATTCCAGACTTATTGGATGGAGCTCCATTACTCCAGAGAATGCAGCCCCACTGTTCCAGAAGCCACTGGCTGAGTCGCCAGCACTTATTATTGGACACAGTGACCTTAGGCTCATTTGTGGATTCTCTAGAGCTTCCCATTTTATTGACGGCTTTTCTATTGAGGTTATACAAGCTGTATGGGTTAACAACAGCTTTTGGTCTGCCTGACAACGGTGATATTCATACCATCACCACCTAATTTTTCTTCAAAAGGCGTTGGAATGCCTACTTGGATTTTCATCACTTTCAAAACTAAATCTCATATCTCCTAAAAAGTACCACTATGGTATAAGAATAAAAACTTTAACTTTATTCTTAACTTTAAATAAACACTAAGATGAAAAGAGTTATTCTAGGCCATTTCTATAAAAAAATTTACAACATGTTAACAAAAGACGCATATGGTACACGTCATGAAACCATTTTAGTACACAGCATGCTATTAAGAAACATACAGTATGAATGTATAATAAAACGTTTAAGTGATGTATATAGCGACTGTGTAAATAGTGTTTGCATGCAGATAGTGTTTTCTAGTACTGTTGATTGGTATAAAGGCTTCATTTCCAAATCCAATGGCACCCAGGTGCAAATGAGGTGTTGTGACTAAATACTTCAGTCCCTGTGGCTCTTACATTTACTTGCACCTACCAGCTGATGATTGTAAAACAGGTAAAATAATTTGCTGTCGAATGTGCTTGCATCTCCAACTGTGAAACAAACTGGTGTATTGCAAGTTAAATCTGTGAGAGATACATTCCCTCCATGTTCTGCACCGAGTTTAAACGGTAGTATTCTGTCTGCTTCTTTCCGTTTCACTCTCACAAAGGATTTAAAAGGTTTGTTAATAAGCTGAATCAGGTGTATACATGTAGGGAAGCACTAAAATATGCATGAAACTCCTGGAGCAAAACACACGAGTTCTGGTTCTGAAATCTAACTGGCATAGTGAATTTCAAAGCATTAATGAGCCAAATTATTAAGCATTACTGAGCTGTTTAAGGAAATAGCTTTGTTGTGTTGCTTAGCACCCATGGCCTACTGTTAACAAGGTCATCCTTCTTCGAATGGCAGATGGATTGATTATTATATAATCAATTATATATAACATATTTCATCATATTCCATATTCCATTGGTTGTTGCCTATTTATACAAGGAATAAAATACTTGAGACTGGGTGTAGAAATGCCAGGATAAAGAAAAAACCATGAGAGGTTGGGATTTTACTATGACCAAGGGGGATTTGCTCTGCTCTGTGTCGGGCTCACACCTTAACTAATAAAATCATGGTTTCACACAGTATACAGCCGTCAGAGCCACCGGAGGCTGTGTTTCTTCACTCAAGAAACGGGAAGAGAAGGAAGTAATCACCAAGAAGATAAAAAACAGGAGATAATGTTGTTACCCAACAAATAGAATTAACAAAAATAATACCATTCCACTATAATTCATCTGTATTTGTAGTAACACATGGTCTGCTGAGACATGTTGTCGCACAGGTTTTGACTTCAGCAAAGGGGTTGCCAGTCAAACGAGATAAGAAAGAAAAAAACAAACCATCATCCTGAGATCTGTGGGTCCTGGGGTCTGTGGGTGGAACGCCCGTCCACCGCAGGGCTCACACACACACACACACCTTTCACTCACACACTCACACCTACGGTCAATTTAAAATCCCCAATTCACCTGAATCGCATGTCTTTGGATTGTGGGAGAAACTGGAGATCCCGGAGGAAACCCACGCCACCACGAGGAGAACATGCAAACATCTGTGCTTTTTTAAACTGAGAATTGAAAAAGTAACTTTAATGGAGTGCAAGAATACTGCCAGTGTAAGTCTATATAACAAGGATAGTCATTTTGGACCATTTTAGTAGTCTGTTCGTCATGAAAGTTTGTAGTGTTATTGGTTTCGGTAATTCATGTCTACACTGAGTGCTGGGTGGAATTACCTGTAACAGGTTCCATAAAGAAACCGTACTATTCAGGATACAAACACTGTGGATGGGGTGGTCAAGGACATGTTTTCAGTGTCATTAGTTAGGTATCATAATTGTACCACTTTCTGTTGTTAAATGTTAATTTTTTTAGTTGTGCTTTTCTTGACTCATTTAAGGGACATCGTTGGACTTTATGGACCATACTTATGTTCACCCTGTATAAAATGTATCGGGACAGTAGTAATTCTGCTTGATCCATTTTTTTATATGATCATTTAATATCATCAAGTATGTGTATATGTGATACTGATGGTGTGTAATTCTGTGGGAGGGAATTGGCCTCTGTATAAAACGATGCTCTTTAAAAGAATTTTACATCAGGGTATGTTGTTGTCTTCACATTTTCCATCTGTTCTGTAATGTTTTCGTACAACATAGGAAGAAATACTGCTTTAATTGATGTGCGGTTCATTGTCAGCTCTACCCTGCATCACACAAATGCCTCTCTCTCACCATCTGCTGTGTCTGTCCTCATTCACACTGTTTGAGCCTCTTGGCCTGAGCCAAATATTAGTGTGTTAAACATACACAACATTTAATACTGAAGCAAAAATGTAAAGAAAATGAGATAAATCATCTAGGGCTTCAGCAATGGGACAGCAAAGGCAAATCATAAATCGTTGATCTATCTCACCTCATACCTAAATATTCTTTTTTTCCTGCCATATCACGTAGGCTCTTTGTTACTGGTTCTCTCCTTTTACCCCTAAAACTCTTCAGCAAGTCCTCCTTCTACAGAAGACCCAGTCTCTTGACTCCATAACTTGCCTATTACCTTCATTATAGAATCAGCATTGGAATCAGAAACCTTTACTGACGCACAGAGACACAAAGAGAAAAACAATATGAAATATAAAGTCTAAATAACATGAAATAAACACTGTGCTACATACAGAAATGCTTGATATAAATACTTTAGATAAATAACTTAGAGTTAAGTCAATTATTAGTAATACAAATAGTGGTTAGGAGTATGTTATTGCACGTAATAAAGATAAGTAGTCAGGGATCAGTGAATCGTGTAGTTGTTGGTGGGTAATAAAGTTCGCACAGCAAAGTAAATTGCTTTAGGCAAATTACACAAATATATAAGGTGTGGGTTCTTCTGACTAGGAGTCATTAGGGTGGTACTAGCCTAAGGGTTAAAACACTTACCTGTGAGTCAGATAACCACAAAGTCGCAGGTTCAAACCCCCACTTTCTACCATTGTGTCCTTGAGCAAGACACTTAACCCTCTGTTGCTCCAGGGGGACTGTCTCTGTAGCTAATGATTGTAAGTCGCTCTGGATGAGAGCGCCAGCCAGATGGAGACCACCCCAAACTCTCATCTGCATTTTCTCTGCTACAGATTCCCATGCACAAACCTGACGGAAGGTACAAATGCAACAGCAAATCACTTACAGTCATTGGCTGTGAGAGGTTTTTGTTTGTCAATCAGCACCAGATTCAACTGGCTAATCTCTACCCACCCAATTAGACCCATTAAGGGTTGTCATGATTGCTTGATTGAAAAAGTAATTGTAAAGATAAAAAGTAATCATTTTAATCAATTCCAAAATATGTGCGCCGTGAATGGGCTCAGTGATTACATGGCAATTTGACTCTGAATAAGCAGGGAGTCCACTGGTCGGTATCAAGTCATGTTCATGTTCAGAGCATCACTGAAAGAGCGGAAATCCACACCAGCAGGATCTCACAAATTAACTAATGCACACAGCAAATTTCATATATATAAAGTAAAATATATATATGAAATATATATATATTCATTAATTGTATGTATTTTTTTCCTTAATAAACCAAGGAAACAATCACTACATTATTTCATTATTTATTAGAATGACTGCCCTGGACCCGTAATACAAACACTGACTTGGTTGTAAAGTTAAAGTTTGTCTGTGCATTCTTGGGTTCATGTTTGTGGGGTCAAACGCATTACCTGCCCACAGAGAATTCTCTCTACGCTCACGATTACCCACTCCAGCATTGTCTTCCTTCATCAGAACACCTACAGGAGCTCTGATCTAGCTCTGTGATTAATCCACAGTACAAATCACTGTGATTAGTTAGAGGGTGCATTTGCTTATTGTAGCTTTATTTTCAGATAATGATTAACAAACAAATATGTTTTGTAGTCTTAATCTCTCTCTCTCTCTCTCTCTCTCTCTCTCTCTCTCTCTCTCTCTTTCACACACTCTCTCTCTCTCTCTCTCTCTTACTCCAACAGGAACCAGACGGTGCTGCATCAGTTCTGCTGCCCTGCCCCAGACGCTCCCGAGGCTGAATCGCAGGCGTGTGTGCCCAGGTAAGGGCTGCTGCCTGCCTCCTCAACAACCCTGCCATTAGCACAGCACTCATAGGCCCTCCCTGGTTTACAGTGGTGCTAGGCAACACAACTGCCCCAGTTACGTCTGTCTTGAAGTGGTTGTTAGTCTTTTCATGCCAGGCCCTTGCATGGCCCGCCGCTCTGACTGCTCTCTGTCCGTGGTGACCTTCTGAGCCGAGTCTGAGCCCAAACTTTTCAAGAAATAGGACAAAATGTGCCATGAGAGCAATTAAAGCGTAAATAGCTATTCTGTTGTCCCACCTGCTGCCTGGCATTTGAATTTATGGCTAAAAAATGTTCCTGTGCCAAGGTGTGTACAATCCTTCAAGTCAAAGTCAAATCTGTGTTTAAAGGGACAAAACCGGAGAGCTGAGGGATTTAAACAAAAACATTTCTTTGGCTATTGGCATCCAGATTGCTTTACTGAGAATCACTGAAAGAGAGGAAACCTACACCAGCAGGATCTCATGAATGTGCTAATGTTTACAGAATGTAATGTTTATGAATGAAATTATACTGTGATAAAATGGTGTCGATTTTCAATACCTAAATAATCACTAGTTTCTTCGATCATTAAAATAATTGAGAGTGGCAGACTTAGAATCATTAGCTGACCATTTACAAACAGCAAGTCAGGTCTGGGACAATAAAAAGGCATTACAATTTAGGGAAAAAAATGCATGGCTGAAGTAATTTCCTATTCCACAAACGTAGTAGTGTTTACAAGTGTTTCCAGATAAGGACATGGTAAGGTGGTGAAAATCCAGATCAGTCAGCAGGGGGATTCTCTTTCTCTCTCTCTCTCTCTCTCTCTCTCTCTCTCTGTCTCTTGGCAAGCATTCAAGCCAAACTCAAATTAATGTTTAAAAAGACAGTGTGGCTGGAGTATTTGTTATAGTAGAAATGACTGTGTAATCTTTAATATATATGTAATTATAAGGACAGCAGTTAATTAACTTAGCATAGCTTCAAACTTTAACACACATCTAGTTTCCTCCAGAACTGCAATGCATAGCGCAGATTTTTGTCCTCAAAAGAATGTGAATTAACATTGTGTGCATTAAAGAAGTAAGCACTACAAATGAACAAGAAATGCACGAACGTATGGTTTTCGAGCCAAAAAAAAAAGACAGAAAGAAAAAAAAAACATTCAGTTTCGTGTCTCCCACAGCTGCAGAGCTTCGCAAATTGCACTGACTAGAGAAAAAAGGCATCAATAGTAATTAAGCAAAGCGTTTGCGATGTTTGTTGTGCATGCCGGGTGTTTACAGAAGTTGGGGTTTGTCGAAGTATTGAATCAAAGAGGAAGGGGGGAAAAAAGCTGGCAGAAACCAGCAAACAAAGGCAAAGCAGTATTGATGGCTGCCGTACCCCCCGAGGTGCCGGTCACAATAAGTAGCAGTTAGAACACAGCAATGGCCCAAGACGCAGCCTCTAAATCACAGCCTAAGCTGCAGAGGCCAGCCGTTATTGAATTAGTCTCAGAGAGGAGGCCAGAGAGGAATGGAGAAGAGAGATGTAGTCACACTGCTCCAATATCTTTGTCTTGGCCTCATGTGTCGTAGTGGAAGGAATAAAATGCCAATGGTTGGGCAGGTATGAACAAGAAAGTGGAGGAAAGAGGACAAAAAATGCTGAAACCATCAGAGCGATACTTTCACTTAAGAAGGACCTATATCAAAGACACTGTCTTCCAGGTTAAGAATCTAGGGCCAGACATGGATTACTGATGAGGCCACTAGGGAGCCTCTGACTGCCAGGGCTCCTGGATAGCTTCATTTTTTTGTAACCATCCACTGCAGATATCAACATTAACAAAAACAGATGAAGAAACTCTATCTGTCCTCCGTTGTTTTAGATCTAACGTTTTAGATGGCGTGTTAGCATGCTGTTAGGATTTAGTCCTCCGTGTTTTTCGGATTCGGATTCTGAGCCTGTTGAAATTACTTCAATTAACGCCGTTAGCCGTTCTAGTTTTAAATTTGTTTATTTATGAAAATGGCTTCAAAAAGTTTCTAAGATTAAAATGTACCTTCCTCATGAACCTGGAACAATCAGAGGATGCATGATGATAACACATCTTTCACATTCTTCCTCTGATTCTTCTAACAGAAACTGAGCTTGACTTGATGAATAACCAATTTACATGCATTTTTTGCCATACATTTGTTTTAAAAAGGCCTCCTAACAATGCACCAAAATGTATCATGTCAAATCAAATTATGTCACATACTGTGATGGATATAATAAGTACTCAAAAAACACAGAACAACGTTCACACAGATTGCATAATCAAGTCCCTTACTGAATCAAGGACAGCATACTATATGAAATGATGATTATAAATCTTAATATTCTTAGAACTTAAAAAAAGAAAAATGAAATACTGTGGAACATATTGTGTGTCATAGAAATGTCTTAAGGTGCCATTTGAGTGGAAATAATTCACTCAAACATTACATTTGAGTGGAAGTAATTTGACCGCTCAGGAAAGCAGACCACTTCAAACAGAACACTCAAGGCAGTCTGTGGGTTGCTGGTTGTAATATGTTTGCTTTTTTGGTTAATTACAAAATAATCCATCTTATTTTGTTCTTGTCTTTTTTTTTTCAACCCTGTTGTTTGTCAGGGAATTGTTCTTCACACGCTCTGTGCATTCACAAACATGCCATTTTCATTCTTATTGTATTTGTCCTTCCTAAAAGTCTCATACAGCTGGGTTTCAATGCTGCATATGTTTTTTTTATACATCACCGCATTATTTACATCTTGCCTTTTCCTCTCATACATGCCATGCAGCATTCGACACGGAATTCCCTCGGTACTCTACCCACTGTACATGTCAAACATTTTTTTGTGGCTCATGACCAGTTCTTGGGGCTGGGCGGGGGGGAATTGTAATCTTCCTCCTACATCCTGCATGCTGGCAGCTCCGTAGAGAGTAGTGGCTATTTGTCTGTGTTTCTGTGTACCACTCACTGTGTCCCAAACACCAGCACTTAACAAACACACTCCGGCAAATAGCAAATACCCAACGGCAAGCGTCAATCATGTTTATTCCACGAAAGTGAGAAGCAAAAAGGGGGAAGAGGGGACAAGTGTATTGGGGGAGAAAAATGGAGCCCAGCTTAGAGACCTTTCACTCCTGGCGGTGGGCAGCAGGGGTCCAGGCTGAATTGTTAAGAGACATTTGTTTGCAGGTATCGGAAAGCATAAATCTGAAAATAGCTCTTTGTATGACGGAGGTGCTTCCGGTTATCTCCCTAAACAAGGCCTCATTAGCATATAAAAGAGCCCCTCTATCACCTCTCCACACCCTACAATCTCTGCTCGGGGAATAATGAGGCCCCTTCGCATTAGACCTGAGCAACGACCCAAACAATGCAGTTGCTGATGGCCTGCTTTGCTTTTCCATGGAACGATTGTTTCACCTCTAATGGTGGGAGGGGACATTAGAGAAGAGTTGAGCTTGCACATCTCCTAATAGCCTCTTTGTTAAGGGCTTTGCATTTAGTTGACTGTATGCAGGCTCTCCAGAAGGGCAATAGTGAGCTTGCACTTCTTACAATGAGCAGTTCTTACAATGAAACTGGTCAAATACATAAAGGCTTACTGAAGGGTAGACAATGAGCCAACAAGAGTAAGTGGAGATTTCAACATACAGATAGTCCTCAGTTTGATCATCATGCTTAGTGCTTAGTCACCATCTGATCTTGGCCAGTCACATATCCTTCACCCATTGAAGAGGCAAGCCCTGTCCCTGGTGGGGCATTTGTGCTCTTGAGGTTCTTATTTGCAGTTTGCAGGGCCACCGAAGGTCCAATTTCAGATTTTGTACAAAGGGGTGCACTCTTTATGCACCATTGGAAATTGGCAAAGCCCACATAGATGAAAACTCTTCAGTGAGCTTTTACCCAAAATCCCTAAACCAGCTAGACAGAATGGGTTCATTTACAATTGCCTGACCAGCCTGGTGGAGCAGATTTCCATAGGAGAGTTAAAATGCACTTATAAATTAATTTACCTTGTCATTGTGCCGCACTTTGTTTGTAATCTGGATGCAGCTACCGTAAATAGGCCTGTCTTGATTATTTCATAATCGACTGAGCCCTATTATTAGAGCCGCAATTATTTTCCACAGTAGTTAGCTTTTAATTATATGTTTATGTTGCAGCAACAAGAATATAACTTGGGTGTTTTTTCATCAGTGCGGTTGAGGTAAATACATCTAAATAAAAGAAATCCGTAAAAGACTCGAGACACATGATGCATTTGGCAAAAACAGCAAAGGTTTTGACTTTTGATTGGTGGTTTTATGCCTTTAGAGGGCAGTGGTGAGCACCGTCTGTTCACTTGATTTTCATTAATAACACCTTTAGAGCACAGCAGTGAGTGGTGTGTTATTTGATGTTTGTTAATAACACATTTATGGGGCAGCAAAAAGGTTTAGGATTGTCACAGCCCTAATTGTAGAAAAGCAAATTAGCTCATTAAATAAACAAGTGCACCTGATCAGAGTTTTGCCAGGTGTGGTACAAGCATAGCTTGTAGGTCCTTGCCTTACAACCTGCCTTCCTCGAGGACTCCTGCTCTATTAGTCTGATTGTTGACATCGGCCAAGTGTGCAGCTTGCCAATTCGATAAGATCTCATTTTTCCCTCTCCTGTCTTCCTCCACTCGTTATACACACATGGTCATTATGCAGGTGATAGGATTAATATAAGGTTATTTAAAACGTTTTGCACCTGAATTTTTTGAGGAGGATAATTGGATGGGTTTTATATAACACAATTTTATGTCATTTATAAATAAGCTGATAATGGATTATACTGAACTATTTATCTCATGCTAATGCAGAGACTCTCAAATATATTGAATTGATGGTCACATTTGCAAAGTTTCTCAGATGTTTTCACTTTTGTTATATACATAACAAACTGTGCAAATAAGGACTGGTGATGGCATACCAGCATTTGTCTTATTTAATACAAAAAAAACAGTGGTAGCACATATCCCTATTGTTCTCACTTGTCAGGTTTCTTTATGTTTAATCATTTTGCTGTCTATAGAGATTTTGTGACATTTTGGATGTTTTTGCAGCGCTGTTGCCTTTTGGATTCATTTGTATTTTGGATTATTGCTGATTACATTGACCATCTTTTGAGGAATGTCCTGTGTGCTTGCATTGTGTGATCTGAAGGCCCACAGCACATGCATTGTGTGTGTTTTTGGGCCGTGGGGATTCTAGCCGATCCCTTGGCATTGAAGCATTGGGGGTTTGGAGCAGCAGGAGGCATAGTTACTGCAATATGGGTCCAAGTCTGGGATGAGGAGTCAGAGAAAGAGAAAAACACACACTCCAACTGAAATTCGCCAGGACATGCAGCAGCTGCGGCCTTCTTTTAAAAGCACATGAGCTCCTGCGGATATCACATACACACATGCGTGCGCACACACACCCACAGGCGCAATAGAGGAACAGGATGGAGGGTTTGTTATTCACAAATCAGAGCTAGCTGTTTTCCCTCTCAGATAAACAAGTCACTTCTGATATCATTTTATAACTTTAAGAAGCAGCCCTTCAACCCCTCAACCCCTCAAGGCTATAAATACATCAAGCGCATGGAGGTGGAAGAACACAACTGTTGCTTAGCTTCTTTTCTCATCGAATGAGTTTTGTTGACCTTTACTTTCAAAAATTCAACATAGTTTTTGTTTTCGGTGGTGGTCATATCATGGAAAACAGAACTGTCCTTTCTTTTCTAAAATGACAGAGTGAAGAGATGTAACATGTAAATGTTGCTTAAGTGTCAGAATGTACCGTTCCCACAAAGTTGAAAAACGAAACCGTTTTAAATGATTCGGTTTCACAAAACCAATGCATTTCCAGACATAAGACTATTCAGCACACAGCATCATAGCTTACATTTATGTTAAAGCTACAAGTAGTGTTTCAGCCTGGATTGCTTTTTCAGTGAGGCACAAGGGGAAAAATGCAAAAAATAAAATAAAATAAAATAGGAGATTAACCCTAAACTGTATAAGAAATCAAAATTCACGTTTCTGATTTCAGCCTATTATTGGGAAATAATTCTGGAGGGGGCATATTTTGATTCATCAGAATTTATTAGATTTATTGAAAAGTGTTTTTTACAAAACAAAAAATGGAAAGTAGAGACAGTTGGACAGACTGCCGGTTTGTAGGTGAGCCTTCTACATTGCTTTCTCTTTTTTTCACTTTCACAGTAAAAACAGAAGAAAGAGGATCATGTTATCTTTCAAAGAAATTCCCATTCCATCGTTTCTTGCTAGACTTGCATGAGAGGCAGTGGCCAGTGTACACGCCTCCCTTCATCTGCTGACACACCTCAAATGAGCAACGGTTGTCAGGGTAAATAAACAGAAATAACTGATAACGGATTATTTTATCATCGCTCCAGAAATAAAAAGAGAAAGTGAGAGGATAAATCCAGGGAGAGCAAGGCCTGGATGAGGTGATCCGCATGAGGCTTACCAGCCGGAGCAGCTGTGTCCGTGCAGCCAGAGACGGAGGTGAAGACCAATGTTTTCACTCGATGATAGGTGGGAGTGGTGAGAGGGGACTGAAAACATGCTATGATATGATTACTAAATGTACATTTTTGTCTATGCCTTGCATGAGCTGGAGTCATCAGTCAAAAGGTGTTTAGGGCAAAGCAGGGGTGTGTCTATGGGGGGGGGGGGGGGCTGGGGAGTGACAAGCCCTGCCCCCTCTGAGCCCCCCCAAAAAATGGATGGACTGAAGGATAGATACTTTTTGCCCCCCCAGATAAGCCAAATGCCCACCCACACATGATGTTCTGGTCACACCTCTGGGGCAAAGATAACAACATTTCAGTCAAACATTCCAGAGATATAAGAATTTGACGGATAGTACAGAATGGATTATGTTTAATATGACCCAGGACCAACAATGCAATAAAAAGGCCCATTATGTTTTCAGGCTGACGTTAGTTCCCCATACTTGGCTAAAAATAACATATATTTAGGCCTGCTGTTTTTCTCACTACTGAAAAGAAGAGTGAATTGGGGTTAGCCAGCAGTCATTAGTCACTTCGGATGGATGTACTTATGGCAAACATTTACTGAGATGGCTTTATTCAGTGCTTTGTTCAGTCAGAGATGGAAACACTTTGATGTAATTGTGCCATAAAGAGGACATTTTATCGCACTGTCATTGTAGTTCTTTTCAAAACAAGTATAAATAAAATTGTTGGCAAGAGGGTGTATTGAATTTGTAGGTTTTGTGCATTGCTTACAATTTGTTAGGTTTGATAAGGATAAAATGAAAAAATAAGATTTAGTGCAGATTGTGTGTGTGTGTGTGTGTGTTTGTGTGTGTGTGTGCACCTGTAGGTGTGTGAAAAACTCAGAGACTGTAAAACTTGACAGGTTTGGGGTCGTTGTAAGTTCACCATGGTGGCTTGTAATGAAGCACTGGCTCAGTAAGCAGCGTGACTGCGTCTCAATTACGTGGCGCTTCCTATTAGATGCACCTTAACGAGGTGCCATATGCTAATTATCTCACACAACGTCCAATAATGAACTGGTTTGACTTGAGGAACAGATACTTGGTCGTCTTATGCTGTTTCTTTTGTAGTGAGGAGGTCAGTGGCTTTAATTATTTTTATTTATAGCTTCATAGATTTTGATTCTGCCTCAGCGCTGCATTGCTAATAACACAGTGTCACTTAACAAACACTAACAGATTGGAATGACTATACAAATCCACTATGGGTTATTTTTGTGCGCCAACCGCCATAGATTATTTCCACATCCTTTTCTCTGTCTCTGCTGCTTTCCCCTCTAATTACGCATCTAATTATTTGTTGCTTCCTTCTTCTGTTGCTGTTTTTTCCTCATGCTATCTTTGCATTTTTCTGTCTCTGTTCCTCCCTCATACATTCTCTCTCCCCCATTGTACTCCTCCTTTTTTCCTCTCTCCACCCCTCTGTCATCCTTTCATTGTTCTCCTCACTTATTTCTGTCTCTCTCTCTCTCTCTCGCTCTTCCCCTCTCACTCTCACCCTCTTTTCCTTCACCATTTCTCTTTTTTCCTTCTCCCTACTCTTTTTCCCTATTCTCGCTCTCTCTCTTCCCCTCTCATTCTCCCCGCTTTTCCTTCCTCCATTTCTCTTTTCCTTTTCACACTCTCTCTTTAGCTAATCTCACTCCCTCACTGCCCCCCCTCTCTTCCCCCTCTTTTCCTTCCTCATTTTTCATATTTTCTCCTCCTCACTCCGTCTCTACCTGTTCTTTCTCTCTCTTTGCTACTCTCTCTCTCTCTCTCTCTCTCTCTCTCTCTCTCTCTTCCCCTCTCTCCCTTTCTCTTCCTGCCCTCATTTCTTTTTTCCCCCCTCTCTTTTTCCCTAATCTCTCCCTCTCTGTCTCTCTGCGCTTGTGGTGGATGGTGCAGATGGGCTTGCTGCTCTGGAGGCTGCAGTGTCCTGTTGATTAGTTTATGGCTGTGTTTTCAGAGTGCAGAGCGCTGAGGTGAAGTCAGGGTGATCCCTGGATAACTCCCCAACAGCGTACAATTACACTTCTGTCTCCACACGACGCTTAGACTGGAACTAATCCCAGGCCTCGCCTCCCTTTACTCATGGGAGTTCTACTGCCTTTTCACATTTATTAGGTTCATTCTTCAGGTCCCATTATGGTATGTTCCGCATGTCTGAACTTCATGCTTTCAGCTCTTTAAAGCACTTTTGGGCCAAAAGCGTGTTGCAATGTTCTAACAGTGGTATCAAATTGAATGTGTCTTCAAACATTTGATGGATGTGTGTGGGGAATGGAGACAATGCTATATAACGGGGGGGGCGGGGAGAGAGAGAGAGAGAGAGAGAGAGAGAGAGAGACAGAGAGAAAGAGAGAGAGAGAGAGAGAGAGAGAGAGAGCGAGAGCACATTAAGCACCTGGCATAGCATATGTAAATTCCAGTGCGGCTGGTTATTAAGGAATCTGCAGACACGAGAAAGGTCACATGGCTAACAGTTCCTGTTTTTCTCTCTTTTCCCATGCCGCCATGGCTCAGCTGTAGCCCCATCAGTGTTGTGCATGCTGCATTTAGTTTTTGATTTTCAGCCTGGAAGCCTCCTGTCCTGGCACAACCTACAAGTTCTCATGAGTTTCCTTCTGTTGCAGTCCATCGACTTCCCTCCTGCTGTCCTCAACTAAGACGGCAAGGCACACCCTGGATGCTGATGGACCTGGCGGATGTCACTTTTGGGCAGAAATGTTGTAGTTACTGTCCAGAACCTGTTGGAAACAAGAGTGAAACAGCTGGAAATTTCTTTAGAAGAGCAGTTTGTAATAGTTAGTAGATTATTTAGATTTGTTTAATGGTTTGCTCGTCATAGAAACATATGTTTGTACAGATGGACTGCATGTTTGCAATGCGTTGGTGATGTCTTGTCATTTGAGCTTGCGTTCGTGTGTTGAGCATGTTCCTGGACTAAACCATCACACACCTACCTCAAACTGTGTGTAGTTCTTAAATAATCTGAAATAGTGTTGCCTACACACTTTCGGCCACTGTATGACATACTGGTATCTATAAAATAATACAGATGACAGTACATCAAACAACAGGTTCACCAATAGGTGGACCATGGCCTTATATAAGAATCAGACAATTTGGCCACTGCCAACATACCAACTAGTGCCGAATGAATGAATAAATGAGTGATTGAATGAACGAATGAATGAGTGATTGAATGAATGAATAAATGAGTGATTGAATGAATGAATGAATGAATGAATGAAGGAACACATGCATAAACAAACAAGCATGCAAGCAAACAAACAGATACATAAGTAAATACATAAGGAAATAAATAAATAAATAAATAAAACAACCAACCAACCCAGAACGTCGGAACCAGCTGCTAACTGTAGAACATGGCCCGAAACATACAATTCCGTTAGACCATCCTGGTTTTACGTTGGCAAAAAGCTTTGATTATGTCCTCCATGTTAGTCAGCATTTCTGGCCAAAATGCTATTGGTCAGAAGGAATAGTAATGTAGTTCCTACTTATCAGACTAAATTTTCTTTGTTTTTGTGCACCACTAGAAAACAGTCGTCTCAGGGCTGCTATCAAAAGTACTGATTTGGTTGCTATAGTGTTATAGTATATAAAATCACAAGTGGTTGCTAATATAAAGTGCCATTTTGACAAACACCCGAGCCAATTTAATAACTTCCTTACAAAATAAAACTGCTCAAAAACCCACAATGGCAACCTCTCTGCATCTTTTGTGGACTTTTCGATGCACTTGACACTTGTGATAGGACGGACATAGTACAGTTATCTGCGTTTGTAATGTTTTTTGATGTGAGAGCTATTTTTACATGGTGCTATTAAAGAAACTTCCAAACACAAAGTTAATAGTCTCTAAAATAGCCTAAACCATTTCTGTAAATTATATCACCAAAACCCCTCTTACCCCTCTCAAATCCCATCCCAGATCTTCATTAAGGTGGCACAGATTTGAAGATGTGGTTTAGGACATGGTGCTCTCATTTACCACTGCTTTATAAATAGCAGCCCTGGTGGTGGTGTGTGAAATGGTGAAGACTTGTTCATTTTTTAAAGGTCAGTGTAATTAGCACTGTGCACTAAACCACATCAATACGTCGTTGTCTCCTTAATGAAGATCTGTCTGGGTGTGGTTTAATCAAGTCAAAAGATCTTCTGGGGATGTATTTTGATGGAAATTATTTGGGCTAATTGGGTGACTATTGACTATACATATGTCCATCTTATAGACACAATGACATGCTGGCTACAATTTAAGAATAAAGAGAGGCTGGAAAATAGTCTTGTAAAAATTACATATGACTGTATGTTAACTCACACAAATGTTGTAAGTAGACCTTAGTGAAAACAAAGTACAAGAACCATGCAGAATAAAGTTGGTCCTGCTCAAGATCTGCAGTCAAGAAATTGGCATTTTCTTGTTTTATTATATATATTTCTCTCCAATTCCGTACTGCCCAGTTCTTCCAGCTAGCTAGAACTCACACATTCACATGGTACACTATATGGACAAAAGTATTGGAAAACCTGACCATTACACCAACAGGGACTTTAATAACATTGCATTCATGTACATAGATATTAATATGGATTTGGTCCCACTTTGCAGTTATAACGGCTTCCAGTCTTCTTGGAAGACTTTCCACAAGATTTTGGAGTGTCTGTGGGAATTTGTGTCCATTCATTCTATAGAGCATTTATGAGGTCAGGCACTGATGTTGGATGAGAAGGCCTGGCCTGGCAAGCTCCGTTCCAGTTCATCCCAAAGGTGTTGGATGAGGTTGAGGTCAGGGCTCTGTGCGGGCCAGTCAAGTTCTTCCACACCGAACTCATACAGCCATACACATCTTTATGGAGCTTGTTTTGTGTGCTGGGGCACAGTCATGCTAGAATAGAAAAGGTTCTTCCCCAAACTGAGTCCACGAAGTTGGAAGCATGGCGTTATCCAGAATGTCTTGGTATACTGACGCACTCAGATTGTCCTTCACTGGAAGTAAGGATGTCTAGCCCAAACCCTGAAAAACAGGTAAGTCCCAATACTTTTGTCCTTATGTTGTGCCACCTACAATAAGGCGAGCATGTGGTTCTGCCAGGTTATATGAAGCGCCACTTCTAATGCAACGTCACTGGACAGCTCAGGAGGCTCGGAGTAGAATATTAACTGCCAATTCTGTTATATCAGTTAAGAGAACCCAACCAATCATGCTCACTTGGACTCCACTACAGATGACTGAAGTACCACCAGGGATCAAACTTGATAACAGGGCCTATGCTTAGACTGTTGCCCCTCTCTGAGACCTCCAGAAAACTGTACTTACTAAAGCTCCAGCAACACTGCAAGAGAATCAAGCGGCAATAAGCCTCTGTGATGTTTACATTTATGGCAAGGCAAATGGAGAATTTCAAGGGGTGATTCAGCTTTTCCAGCTCTCAAGTGAAATCCCCTTGTTCCTCCAGCAGCTGTTCTCACTTTCAATATGTTTCTTTAATAGGTCATTTAGGTCCAGTCAGTGTGTTTAAAAAAAAAACCAAAACGGCAATTATGCTAACCGACACAATTAGCCTAAAATTGCAAATGAGGGGGGAAATGCACTCTCAGGAAAAATGTTCAATCTTTAACCTTTCAGGGTCTTAAGTTCCTATAGTTAGGAATATGACTGTACCATATTCCCGAATATTTATGCATTTAGATCTATGCTATATTTTCTGAAAAAAAAAAGTTATACAAATGTATAAATGTGCACCTTTCTCCTGGTTAAGGGGGTGTAGTGAGCCTTTACCACTGTTACAAGGTACACTGTTGGAGTGTGAGGACTGCGTTGTTCCATTGAGGGCAAACTGACGTTTTACATTTGTACCCAGTGGCGTTGGGGTAAAACTGAATGTGGAAAGAATGCTTTTTGACAGCATAAGGAGTGGCAAACAAACTGGCCAACACGAATTTGCTGTACACAATCTAGGAGAACAACAACCAAAAACAAGCACGGAAACACGCAGCATGAAGACCGTTAGGGTGGAAACATGGTGCAGGCCTCGTTGTTGGCAGGTCAATGCTCGTTCCCTCAAACTCAAACAAGCTTTTTCTAATGTATTTTTTACAGAAACAAAAATTTGGTTTGTTCTCCTTCTCTCTCTCTCACACACACACACATGCACACACACCCTTCACTCTGCAGGAATTGAACGCTACAGTTGCGGCGTCAATGACAGGCTGCAAGGCGAGACTGTGGCACTTTATGCAAATGAAGCATGATGCAGAGATTCAGCAATCTGACTGAAACCATGGAGAGCACTCCTCTGAGCAATCATGTCTCATACCATCACCCTCATAACTCCTTCATTTTATTGTCTGTATTAGTACAATGGGATCCACCTTAAGGCGACAGCTGATCTTCACATAAGAAAACTTTGTTTAAATCTAACTTCCAACAGCTTTCACCTGAAAGGACTGCTCCAACTTTTTCACCCTCATCTCTGTCACATCTGTGACCGTATTGATCATATCTCCCAAATAAAAACTTTATAGGATAAAGAAAAAACACATTAACTTTCAGTCTTAACTTTCAATGTGACTAGTTCTATAGCTCTGACCATTAGAACAGTAAAGCATTGGTTCCCATTTATTTAATTTATTCTACTCAGTATGCCAAAGATGAGGCAGGTTGACTCTCGATAAATAGTATTTTTGCACCTACAGGATGATTTGAAGCAAAATATAAAAACTGTATGGTTTTATTCCCATGGGATTTAATTTCCCCCTACAGAGAAAATTTTAAAAGAACTCGTTGTCCCTGGTACTCGACAGATGCAGCAGACTGAAATTGCTGGAACCTTCTGAAGGTCATCAGCTCTATTAGCATGTTTCCTGTATGTTTTCGCCCATGTTTGAGTTTTTGTCCTTGGACTAATTGTCTTTTGGCTTTTGGCTGCTGGTTAAGCACCAGTGTATGTTTCTATGGGTTCTCTCATTGGGCTTAAACTCTTGGTGGCGTTCAGCCTGCGTGTTCAGAAGAGCGGAAGACAAAGGCAACACATCGCCTCCTGCTGGCAGCCCAGGGTATCACAAACAGGAATAAGAATGAGTAAAAAATGTAAAGGGCACCTCTCAGAGACGACTGCAACATCTGTTTCACACACACACGCGCGCACGCACATTCACACACACACACACACACACACACACACACACACACACACACACAGTTTCCTCTTTAAGTATACTCTTCCAAAGTTCGAGTCAATTTTGTGTCACTCTATATTACTCCTTCTCTCTCAGTCACACACACTCGTTCTCTCAGTCGCTCACTCTTCTTCTGCTTTCTTTCTCAATGGCACACTCCTTCTCTCTCTCTCTCTCTCTCTCTCTCTCTCTCTCTCTCTCTCTTTGTGCTACCTCTCTGTCTCCCTCACTCTCTGAATGACTGTGTTCTACCTCTGTCCGGCAAAGTGACCTTGCAGACCTGCTGTGCTGTTGTCATGGGAACGATGGGGGGAAGGAATCTGGAGGACAAGCACATTTCTCTTACTTCTTTACATCAGTTCAAAATAAAATTCTTGTCTATGTTTGTGTGTGTGTGTGTGTGTGTGTGTGACATAGTTAGGTAGAAACAGGAGGAAAGGGCTAGATGTTCTGTGCATTGCATGAGTAACGCACTGATTGGTGAAAGCATCTGCTCACTTTTTGCTCTTCCTCCCCGGTCTTCCCTGATATAAACAAGCCTGAATGTCAGCCAATCAGCTCTGGCTTTTTCACAAATGACTTTCCTCTCAGCCAATAGCACAAGATGCTGCTTATGGCATCCAAGGACCGGAGCCAGTTATCCCTGGCCACTGCTCAAGTAAAATGATTCAAACCAGAAGGAGGTGACAGCTGAATTTAACAGCTTTTTGAACACATTTGTTCAGCTATCCGCCACATAGCTTTTAATCATTTCACCAACCTGTTTAGCATCTAAATGAGCCTGATAGCACAGATTAACACCAATCATAGGAGTGAAGTAACATATATATTTCTGCAGAAAACAGTTCTGCTCATTCACACACACCCCACCACACACACACATATATATATATATATATATATATACATGCCAATTTCTTGATTTTACATTTACATTTTTTCTTTTGGGAAAAAATAGGCATCAGTCACTATTTACACACTAAATATACTGACAGCATTTGAATGTGTACATATATTTTATGTGTAAATGTTAGTTCGATGCGTCACTTGTTTTAGTGTATAGTTTGATGCTGTTAAATCGAGTGGTTAAATCTCTTAAAATAGTTTTTCCAAGAGGTTGGTTTTTAGCTCATTAATTGTATGTTACGTACTTTTTTGCGTAATTTTGTCCAGGACACTTTTTCATGTCTGATACTGATCTTAGTACCACAACCTTGAGTATCTGCTTATACCGATACCAGCACAGCACACAGTGTGAACAACATAAAATTCTTTTTCTGCATTTAACCCACCAATGAGGGGTGCTGGGGGGGCAGTGTGTGTCTACCTTAGTGATGACACTGGCAGTGCAGGGATTCGAAACCACAACCTTCTGGTTGCAAAGGCAACGCCCTAACCACTAAGCCACCAGCTGCCCCAGATGTAAGACATTATACACTATATATATAAAAAGATAAAAATTCAATTCTGTCTGTCATTCAGTGCTTCCATGGCCAGTGTCCAGGTGTTGTCCAGTTCTGTCAGGAGCGTGTGAAGGCTAGACTGGACAGCGCTTTTGGGTCGTTCTGATGACTTTGCTAGTGTCTGGGCTGAGGGTGTCACTGGGGAAGTGGCGATACCCGAGAAGCCTCTCGCTCTTGCAAAATGTGAATAAATCTTTCATTCTTGTAGAGCGCTTTCATCTCACCCGAGGAGCTGAAAGCACCCTGGAAACTGAATGGGCTTCCAAGCAGTGCAAAGGGACGTCCGAGGCCCAGCACTGTGCTGGAGGCGCTACAGCAATCACAGACAAAAGTATGTGAGTGAGAGAGGTGTTGATGTGGGTGGACTTAAAACGGCTTCTTATAAAGCAACTTCCAACGACCAAAAACAGAAGACTCCCATGGCGTTATCAAAGGTTGTGAGAAATTGACAATACAATACATAAACAATTAGGAATAACATGTTATTTGCTATTATTTTCCTGCAGGGAAAAAAAAACGTTCTCAAATAACGCTAACATGAAAAGTAGGCACTTTAGGTTAATGACATCATGACATTAAACCAGGGGAAAGAAAAGAGGATTGCTGTTTTCATATTTATAATAAAGATTATGCAAATTACAATTAATTTTGAAATATTATAGAAACATTGTGGACCACAGTGATAAACATATATCAATAATAAAAGCGTCTGCCAAATGAATGGAACGTAATGAAGGTATCAAGCACTATATTTTACAAAACGTACAGTATTATCACTTTTAGTGATGTAAAATATATATTATAAAATATACATTTATAAAATATAATTTTAAGTATTTAAAGTATGATTGCTGCAAATATTGCTTACAATTACTACTTGGCAACCTCCAGTAGGTAAATGTACATTTACTGTTATTTTTTTAAAAGTGCAAACACCTAAATATGTTTCAAGTGTTATATTTCAGGTATGTTCTACATAATTTTGCATTCAGATTCAGCTAGGGTGTTCTTACCTGTCTCAAACTGTTTACCTCAGTGAATTACAACATAGATTAGCCAAAATCACAAGAGTACGCTGGCTAATTGCCAATGTTGTGTTTTTTTAGTAAACCTCTGTCCAATCTGATCATGCACCCCTAATCCACAGCTCTGCTCATCATTCTAGATACATCTAAAATATTGTATTTGTATTTTATGTACCTTTCTACCTTCCTACTAGCTCTTTCAAGCTTTCGCCCTTGCACAAAAATAGGATATTAAATGCATTTCTAAATGCAGCCCTGGTTTTGTTTGATCGAAAGCACTGATTGCAACATTTGAAATCTCCTATGTTCTCAGTCCCTTGCTTCCTCACAGGGACATCCTCTTTATTAGCCAGGCAAAGAAAAATGCCCTCCTAAATGAACTCTGTATACCCCTACCCCCTCCCACCCCCAGCATCTGTTTCTGGTCAATTCTCAATGCAGTCTTATTACTCCATAATAACCGCCCCTTACATCTCATAGAGCAGGCCAGAGGAAGATGTAAAATAGCGCCAGAAATCCTAATATTTCTTTATTCTGTGGTTTAAATTGGGTCCCTTGGTGGAGGTTATGATGCAGAAGAATAATGAATAGTAGACCATTACGAGAGTGATGCCAGCTCTGATTAGAGCCCTGTAATACTGATGCTAGCACCCAGCCGTAGAGCCAAGGCAAGGAGAGGGCTGGGTTTGTGGCCTTTTGCACCGCACACTCTCTCCTGCTTTCCCCTTCCATCCCTCCTTTCTCTCCTCTCTAATGGCCTGCTGTGAGATTACTCATTGCTGGTGGATGCAGGGAGCAAGAGGAGAGCTAGTCGATAAGCCCTTGGCTGCTGTCTCCTGGGGCTGAGGTGCAGCCGTATAGAGAGTGAGAGCTTTTTCTCACAGCCAACACACACTTACTCCACTCTGTTAAGTTCACTTGGTTTAGCTGCTTTCATTTTGCATGAACACTTCAGTGTGCAGCGTCACACAGGTGTGCTGCTGACTGCTTTCCATGGAATTGTGATCTGGAATGTTAGAAAATAAAACATTTTCATGTATTCCAACTCTCGAAGCAACAGTTCAAGTTAACTGTTATTCAAGAACACAGTAGATGTGACATCACCTGTACACAGAGCATCTATTTTATACTTTTTTACAGTTGACAGTCGATCAATAATTTAATCACACAAAACGGGCTATGTCCTGATCTGGGTGCTGCGGTTCCATCTGATCTGTAGCCCATGGCTCCACTAAAGGCACATTTCCACATTTATGAAGAAACCGTGCTGTACCTAAAGCAAAGTTTATCCTTTAGCCTGGAAATGTTTCTCCCCAGTTTCTGGCCGGTCGTTGTCCCAAAACCATGGAGTTGTACCAGCGGAAAGTTTTTCTTTCTGTTTGTGCCGCTTTTGATGCTGTGGTCTTTTTTTTTTTCCAGTCTTCTTTGAGTTTTTAAATTTTTTTCTTGGCACTTTGTCAGGTGTGGTTTAAGGGCAAGGAGAGGGAAGGGGAGGACGCACACAGCAGTTAGGTGACTTTACAGGTTTAATAACAAAACGAAAACAGAAACACAACCCCGAGCCCCAGCTCGAGGGAATACACTACACGGGACGCGGCAGACCCGTGCTCCCCAACAGAACAAAGAAAAAAAAAAAAAGGACACACTGGCGAGAGCTCCGACACGGCCAGGAACGTGGGAAGAGACCAAGGAGAGACAAGATACGATAGAGGAGACAAAAAGCCAGAAGGAGACAAATACAGACACAACTTAAACTGAGATCGGCTGGCCTTTAAATAGGGGGAGGAAACGAGACACAGGTGGCGACACGGGAAACGAGGAGCAGGTGAACTAAACAGACGGGGCGCGATACAAACGGAGCAGACACACTAGGTAGGGAACAAGGGGGCAAACACAAACTGGACACAAGTACGGGGACGGACAGAAAACAGAGGGAGAACAAGAGGGAAAACTAATATACCGGGGACAGGGACCGGGACAGGCACGACGGGGACGAGGTGGCCGTCACACACTTTTTAGCCATGTGACGAAAACCTAGCTCATCTAACTTGTTAGCAATGTCCTGGGACACCTTCGTGTTTCTCGCAATACTAAAGATAAATTTGTTAGCATCATAGAAAACGCTCACTGAAATTTATCTTCAGCCCAAACAGACAGTAGTGTTTGTGCTTAGTTTCCCAGTTGTTAGTGTTTCCATCATTGTTTCTCGCGCGGAGAGTAAAAAAAACATGGGCCTCTGTCCAAGTTGTGATAACATTTCAACCAATCAAAAAGCAGTAACGATCAAAAGTATTTGTAGTGAAAACGGCTCAGTTATTTGTGGAAAAGCGGCATAAATATATTGGTGTAGCGGACTAGCAAGTGGATCCACTCAACTTTCAAGGAAAATAGACAGGAAGGGAAGTCTTATTTAATGAATGCTGTGCTGTACACTTGTGAGCACACCCGATGCAATGAAGAAACACATAGTTGCTATTCGTCATGCAAGACTGTATAACAAATCTTTTCATCTTGCGCAACTATAGGCCATACCTGACATGCCTCAAAACTGTTGTTTTCATTATAGATCTTTGTACACCGTCTTTATGGAGTGTTTATCTTATCCTGTATTCACTAACTACACTGAAGCATCTTGGCAGATTTTACAGTTTGCTATAGTATGTAGTTATTTAATATTACATTTTCAAGATGGTTACGTTCCAATCCATACGATCGAATGCAAGAACTTAACTGCATAAACAGCTTAACATTTTTAATTCATCATGGCTGTGATGCCACAACCATGAGTGCATTTACATATGACTGCTGTTTAATTCTGCGGGCCTCAGAGGTTGGAAAATAATCGTGTATATTGGATTGGGATTGTTTGCGACGCATGAAACAACACAAAAAAGTTTGGAAAGACAATAAGAAAACTGTAAGGTTTAATGTTTTAAGTACCCATTGCAAACAAGAGAGACATATAAACATATAGGCCAGAACGCTGGGTAAGGACTAAGACCGCACTGTGTAGTCAGTGCTCTCAGGCTGTAAATCAGAGTGGCATCTGTGAATAGCAGTTAGTCATCTTTGTTTGCCTCCCCTTCTGTCCCAACAGTATGCACTGGAGATACGTTAGCACTGTTGGCCGAAACACACCGAAGGACTCTGCCAGAAAGTGGTGATGAGTCTGTAGCGGCCAGGGAACAGTTTGTTCTCTGTAGAAAGAGGTGTGTGTGTGTGCATACTGTCCCACACTCTCCTCTACACTCCCCCC
This sequence comes from Hydrocynus forskahlii, assembly GCA_037974365.1. NCBI lineage: Eukaryota > Metazoa > Chordata > Actinopteri > Characiformes > Alestidae > Hydrocynus > Hydrocynus forskahlii. Next base: position 6,823 of record JBBPCX010095178.1, on the reverse strand, counting down.
ACCACACACACATACACACACACACACACAGCAGAGACTCATGTTGTGGTCTTGAATGGAAATCTTGCGTATCACACTCTCAAAAAAGAATCACTAAATGCTGACACAGCGCAGTGCCATCAAGGTTACAGCCAGTACTGGGGTGTGCCGCTTATTTACATCGCACTTTATCACGCCTTATGGGCCAATATGGCCCGCTCAAATTAGCACCGTGTGTTGGTTTTGCATGCTGACACATAAACAGGCTCCCAAAATGTATGCCAAACAAAATGCCAGGCAGCAACTAACAATATTTTGTGTGACGTATGTAGGTGTGTTTAAATGACATGTTTAAATAGTTTGGCCTTAAATGACTGATCTGAGTGGAAAGTGCTAAGAAAAAAAGAAAACTCCCTCTCTGTCTCTCTTTCTCTCTCTCTCTCTCTCTCTCTCTCTCTCTCTCACACACACACACACACACACACACAAAAATACAAACACACACGCACACAAATTTCTGATATATATTAAATAATTATTATATGTAGTGATAAATGTCTTTTACCCAGTTCTTCCGGTTCCTCAGCACCCATCTCCCTAATTTTATTAGAGTTAAATGGACAGGTAAATAGACAGGAGCTATATATAGCACCAAAAAGCTTTTAAGAGATGACACACGCACTCTGGCTTTTACCTCAGCCTTGTCCCTCCGAACACTTTCCAGGGTATGTCTGTCAAAATTATTACTTAATCAGTTGATCATTATTTTAGCTAATTACGGTTATTTTAACTGACTGCAGTTGCTTGTTTTTCATTGGTTTATACGTTTCTAATGTTGTTAATTGTATGTCTATTTTGCAACAAACACAGTGTGGCCTGGATGTATTTTCATCAGTTTGAGGCAAATACACTGCAATGAAATAAATCAGAAAACAAATTTATGAGGACAAATCCTGTGTCCTGTGATCACAGTGTTTCCTAATTGGGACTACAATGCAATTAAGGAACAGCGAAGCAGTGAGTGATGTTTGTTTTCTGGTGTTTGTAATGAACACCTTTAGAGGGCATCTGTGAGTAATATTTGTTTATTTGATGTTAGTTTATGATCGCTTTAGAGGTAGGCAGTGAATAATGTTGGTTTGTTTGAGCCTGCGTTATGTCTGTCTTCAGTTTGGCACTGCTATCAACAGCCAGGATGTGAGACAGCTAATTAGCCAATTTGTCCATTTTAGGTTTATGTATTAATCGAGGGAAAAAGTACAATTAAATTGTTCATCACAATTATTTAAATAACATAATCCGCAAAAATGTCATGGTTGTAATGGGCATGTTCTGTAGAATTTAACTTCAAATTCCTATCATGCTTTGTTTGGCTCTGAATCACAAAACAATCCGTATCGACCCACAGAACTTTAGAATCCAAACCTGCCAAAACTGTCTTAACTGAACCGAAACTAACTACAGAATGAATAAAACTCCACAATCATAGACAGCAACTAAAAATGAGCAATTTTATTATTGTCTGTCCACTTTTTTGAAGTTATTGATCATTCAGTGTCCTCAAACAACAGATCAAAGGTTTGTTGTGTGGATAAACTTGAGTCTACATTAGTAATTCTCAAACCATTTCTCAGCAGCCCTCAGGCGATCCACGTTTTCTCTCTATTCCTGTGTTAGGTATAAAGCCAAAACCTGAAGCCTTTCAGTTGAGGTCATTCACTTTGAGGCTTTGAGAGTGTCTGGTTTAAAAATGACATCGCAACACACGAAGATACAATTCTCTGAACTTACTGAAGACATGATCATTACTGAAAGACTGCTGACCAGTTGCATGATTTGTTATAAAGAGACTAATAAATTGTTACAAAACCTCATGTCTCGAAAATTAGAACACTATTGGAGTAGGGAATCATTTTATTCCAAGCAAATTTGGACCATTTCTACTGGTCCATTTGACATGTTCACATAATGCGGAAGGCAACTGGTATTTTGAAACGATATGAGAAATAATATCTGAACCCAACATAAATAAGTCTCATATCACATATTGCTACTGTGATGGTGCTTTAGAAGAAGGGAAAATGTCCTTAACAATTTGGAAGTTTATGTAGTGAGATTTGAAGTCACTTTGAAGGATTTCTATTGGTCCATTCGTAATGAACTGTTTGCACAATGTAAAGCTAACAGTTACTATGTTCATGAAGAAAAAAACAAATGGAAATGTTTTTGGTTCATCGCATTAATATGCTCTATTCACTCCCCACAAGTGCCGATCTCCTCCCTCATCGTTCATAATTACAGCGTAGCACCAGAGTGAGAGCATTGGGAATTGCACATGGCTGGTAATAATAATTTCCCTTTAATAATGTCTGTTAAGAGCACACACACAACACATCCCTGTGCAGTACATAGCACTCTATGTCCTTTGAAGAAAATAGCCATTTCATAGCTGCATTTTTTTTTTTGCTTTAGTTTTTAAATCTGTGCTTTCCATCATAATTGCATTGCATGGGCAGGCCTGATGCTTCTATACCAGATAGAATATTAAACTGGAGATCTTACGGGTCATTTTTGGGAAGGTTCATGCTTCATGTTTGTCTTTGGTGCTTAGTGATTTTTAATATTAAATAGTCAAAAAGTAATACCTTCTTTAATTAGTAATGTTTTTCCTTTGATATTCATAAGAATATAAAACATTATGGACAGCAGAACTATGATTTTAATATGCATCCACTCTTATTCTCACCTCTTCTCTTTCTTTTGGACTGACACTCTTTAGTGTTAACAGTTTTCTTCTGGATTCTCTTTTGATTCTCCTGGTTTCCAGTGGTGAAATGCTGTAAAGAGGGTTTCTGATTACCTTGCATATCAAGCTAGATATGTGTCTTTGCCAACTCTGAATGCTGAGAAAATAAAATCCCACACCTATGGACCCAAACACCAGCCAAGATGCTTCAAAGGATGCCCACCTTGGTGGTGTGACCTCTTCTCCAACACTGACATAATTGGATTTATTTCTTTCAGACCATCGTATCTTCCGCCACCCACCCATCCATACAATATGTAGCTTTCTTTTTTGAGATAACTTCCATACCGACCCAAACCAAATCAACCTTTTCACATTTCTAACCCTGTCTGAAAGTGCTACGGTTACACTCTATATACCAGGACAGCAATACAGCCAAGTAGAAGTCTTATTTTTTAAAGCTCCACCAGTAGAGAACCCCACCATAACTACAAAAGGATACACTTACAAAACATGATAAATAAATAATTGCTACTTTGAGGTATACATTTACAAAACATAATTAATATACAATTGCTACTTTAAGGTGAACCCATTGCTGACACAGGGGTTCAGTTACAAATCTACATCTTGTATAATCTTCATAATGGTAGATGGGTATAAATCTCCCCATTCTTTGTGGAGCAGTTGAATTTTATTTTCATTTGTGGACCATATGCATTAATACACAAAGATATTTCCCTTCAAAACATTTGGCAGAAAAAAATATTGAATATATATCTTAAAAAAAAAAAAAACTACACAGACTGCACAGACATATTGTAGCCACATAACAGTACAATGAGTGCTGCATCTTCTCACATCTTGATCTTGAGAGCTGAAATGATGGTAAATATAAGCTTCTAGCTGCCATAGCTGCTAAAGTCTAAACATAGCCGGCTGGGCATCATTACCCTTTTGGTAATTTGGTCATATATTACACTAAAGTATTTATATTCCAGTTATCTGGGAGTTTGCCAGTTAGGCAGAGTTTAAGCTTTAAGCCAGAAAATGTCGACATTCTGGTTTTCTTGGCTAAAATAACTGGCCTGGAAAATCTTTTATAGGAACAAAAAAATTGAACGTGCACATAATAGTTCCCTTATTTATCTCTGGTATGTGCTCAATACCCCGGAGCAAGTCCACAACAGAATGACTTCAGATAAACAAATTCCGCCTTCTGGAGTGGTGATGTCAGAGCCCAGACCTCAACGCAACAGAGATGCTATGGAATGACTTGAAGAACGCCGTACACATGACATGTCCAAATCTTCATATTGCTTAGTGCTAAGCACCGACTAGATGGGTCTAAATCTCCACATCCTCTGCAGAGCATTAGAGCTTTCTTTGCGTCTGTGATCCAGAAGTAATCATGTGACATCAGTACCTAGCCTCACTAATGCTCTTGTGACTGTGTGCATTCCAAAACTCACAGCAGTCCAACTTCTGCCCAGTAGTAAACTTGCTTTCAGGAAAAACAGGGGATGGCGGTGTCCACAAACTTTTGGACAAAACTTTTGGTCCTTTATGAGTTCAGACTTTACATTGCAGTATAATTGGGCAGCTGGTGGCCTGGGGGTTAGGGCAATGCCTCTGTGATCGGAAGGTCGTGAGTTTGAATCCCAGGACTGCCAGTGGCACCACTGAGGTTCCCTTGAGCAAAGTACCGTCCGGTGAATGGGTGAAATGCAGAGAAATAATTTTGTGCTCTTCACACTGTGTTGTACTGGGGTTTTTTCACGTATGACAAATGAACACATTACATAGGCTTCTTTTAAGTGTGTTTTATACAGCTATTTTCTATCACTTTGTTACTGAATATTATGGACTTGTATTCTAGGAGGATAGACAAAGGTACTTTACTGCTAGTGTCTCTTTTGGTAAAAAATGTGTGGTGTCCGGAGAGATAAAGGCTCTGTGCCTCACCGGACCAGAACAGTTTGGCCAGGCAAACAGGTCCCTGTCTTTCATCTTCTCACTCGGTCCATCTCCACCTGGTAAACAGCACTTATGCAGGAGCCGTCCTCCTCTGCCCAGTCTGAGAAGGTGGAGAGGAAACGTGTCCTTGAAGTAAACATGGCAGGCAAGCCAAGCCACATAAGCGCGTTTGTTCCAGTCCCCAGGGTAGAGGCAGCAGAATGAAAAGAGCGTGTGAAAGAGAGAGCGAGAGAAGGAGAGCTGAAGAAAGAAAGGAGAGAAGGCATCCTGACACGCACACACGTCTGCCTCCAGTCCTGTTTCTCGCACACGATGCATGACGAGCCTCGGTAAAGGCTCTGCACTGTTTGAGAAAGAAAAAGCTTAAATATTGTGATGGCATTTTTTTCCACTTGTGTTGAGAGGCTGATATTGAAGGTAAAGTCACATCACAGTAATTTAGCAAAAAAAGTGTAAACGAAATGTGATTAAAAAAATGCTTCAGAAACTATTGGAGGATGAATGAAATTCAGACTTTTGATTTTCCTCTGTAAAGCTACCATATCAGCTGAATTGGATTTTGTTGCAAAAGGCATTACATTACATTACATTAGAAGTAAAGAATGATATTACTTTCTAAAGATACCATTTTGCACATACTCTTTTTTTTTTAACAGTGTTGACAGTAACTGCGCAGTAAATGTGTTGCTGCATGTTGTCTTGTAGTATTTAGTCCAATATACAGAAAAGCCTTGATAAGATGTATTTAAAGGGCCGATATCTTACATTTTTCTAGTAAGCTATTGGAAGAGCATCAACTTGTAATTTAGTATGAGCACTCACTTTAATACTGGTTCTGCTGGAGCTTAGTGTTTAATGCTGTTTAGACATGAATTTGCCAAAACAACACACACAACTTTTAATGCATTAACTGGCTAAAAAATATGCACTTTATTTAAAGACTATTTGACCAGTAATCATTTCAGTTTAACCAATAACTAGGGATGCAACGATACCACTTTTTTACAAACCGATACGAGTACGAGTATTTTGATTTGTGTACTTGCCGATACTGAGTACCGATACCGATTTTTCTTAGAATGGTGTCCAGGCAAGCGCAAGTAATTTTGAGACAGGTTTTATTTTTTCTTCTATAGATTATGACAAACCTATAATAAGGCTAAATACAAAAAGTATTAACAGAAGGCTATTCCAAGGCAAAAATAAACCGTTCAGTCCACCAACCGTTTAAGTCCACGGCACGGTTCAGTTAAACTCGCGCATTATGAACACAAAGCACTCTGGATTCGCTTCGACTGTTTTTGCCCTCTAGGCTTGCTGTAGTTAGATGACGTGGTACAGCCCCGGAGCAGAAAGAGAACCAGGTCCCCTTCTAATGAACTCACAGTGTGAACATAAAAAGTAGTGATGGGAAGTTCGGCTCTTTTCAGAACCGGCCCCCAAAGAAGAGCCGGTTCTTTCGGCTCCCAAACGGCTCTTAGTTTATTATCATCTCTAGCCTCATGTTTTAGCCTAACTTGGCAAATATGAATACTTTGTGTGTTGATAAACCCTTTTGCATTTAGTGTTTTTATGAGAAGCTTTATAATTGCCTAATTTTGTGTATTTGTTCTGTTACAAAAACAGGCATTCTTACTTTTGTTTAATATTTTAATCAAACTTTTAATTTTAACACTGCAAACAGACCAGAAACAGAACCGAACTCAGTAACCAAACAGTATGTCCTCAGTGCAGGCTGACGTGCAGAAAAATCAAAATTGGATGGGCAGTTTCTCTTGTCAATGAGTATCTGCGGACTGATGGACAGACACTCCACCTGACTGTCGCGTCTGTCGCCCTGTCTGTTTTCACATAATGGTATGATCCCATATCCTCACATGTGATTGCTGCCAAACAAAACGAAGTTCTGCCGTGAGCAGAGTTGAGCCACTGAGAGTGAGAGCTGAGCGGCGAAAGGAAAAATAAGTGGGGAGCGGCTCTCACTCGATGGGAGTCAGCTCCTCGGATTCACTACAAAGCATCGGCTCTTAGAGCCAATGCTTTTGCGCATGACACATCACTAATAAAAAGAACTGAGTCCCCTTTCTGTCGGTCCACTTTTTGGACCACTTCTAGAGGACT
>JBBPCX010095112.1:0-24136 GCA_037974365.1 Hydrocynus forskahlii | reverse complement strand
GTCTGGTTCAGGTGTGATGGATCATGTGTGTTGGATCAGGTGTTGGATCAGGTGTCTGGTTCAGGTGTGATGGATCAGGTGTGCTGGGAGCTGAGAAAACACTAAATTGTGCAGGGCAGAGGAGCCCCTGGATTAAGAAGCTGGATTTTAAAAGAATAGTACAGCAAAAATCTAATTTACCATTCAGCCCAAACACAGTCGCCTTGCTAAGACATGTTGACTAATCATACGTTGCTTACTCAGTTTAAAACTGTAGCTATGAGTCTAACATTACTAACAGTAGAAGTCAATCGTCACCCAAACTGTTTCTACAAAATACATCCTCAAAAGCTCTCTCGACCCATTCAAAACGCATCTAGCTCTTCATTAAGGTGATCAGACTTGTGGATGTGGTTTAGGACACAGTATGACTTACTGTGGTTGTAAAAATGAACTGAACTTCTTCATTAAGGTGGATCAGACTTGTTGACGTGGTTTAGGACGCTATATGACTTACTGCGAGCTGTAAAAATGAAAAAAAAAATCTTTCAGTCTTAAAAAAGAGCTGTTTGAGTTTTTAAATGTGATGTTTTGCTTATTGATTCCTTTTGGCTTTACAGTGACCTCTATTATGACCTGTAGTTTTTGTAGCATTCCAGTTTAGTAACAGAATGATGTTTTTGTGATGTAAAACAAACATACAATAAAAAAAAACACCCATAGGGGGTGAAATCGGCCAGTTCTCTCGGTGAGCTGATTCTGTGTCTGTGCTGGCATGTGGGCAGTGCATTGTCTTCCCCATCTGGACAGAGTAAACCAAGCCAAGTCATTTAAAATGGTTCTTGGCCGAGTCTGGCTGTGAGGTCAGGTAGGCCAGTGCGAGACGGCTGCTGGTAATTAGGCCTGAATTGGCCTGAGTGTGGGCTGCAAAACCTGCATCATTATTCTCCACCCGCTTCTTTTAAATATCTGCATTTCGAACGCATTTTAATCTTCATTTATTGATTTTCTACGCTTTATATTGAATGTGTGTATATATATATATATATATATATATATATATATACACAGCCATGGAAAAAATAAGAGACTGCATCGTTTTTTTTCTGGTAATTGCTTTTGTAATATGTGGGAGTGTGTCTGTGTAAAATGTGCAGGTCACTATTGTTTTACACAGTACTGACCAACACTTGATTCAAAATTCTAAACAGAAAAATGTTTGAAGAAAATGTAAAAATAATACATATTAGAAAAATGATAACTTGAAAATGTTAAACTTCACGACACTCGTACATTATTTTACACCCACAACAATTAAAACAGTGATGCTAAGAGTAGATTGTGTGCATGTATGACTGTTTCATCCATCAGAAACTGAACCAGGAGTGAAGCTGCTGGAATACAGCACATAGAAAAGCTGCTATACAAAGAGCTTCATGAATGGTCTGTAATTCATTTGGTCTGTAATCCATTGGTCTGTAATTGAACAGTACACACTCACAGCCTTTTTTACTCATTTCCCACCTCAGGGAAAAAAGTGTCATTAAACACAAGGTATTAAAAATTAGGGCAGTATCAGGAATTGGTACTAACAGGTACAGTAATGGTCTCAATGTTGAAATCTTTTAACAGTCCCCATCCCAACATAATCCTGTCTTTACCTGGCAACGATGGAATGCAACAAATCAAATTCAGCTGGACTCTTGACCAAAAATTTAATACAGTGAAAATATATTGATACATGTGGTGTGTATTATATATTATTGGACATGTCAAGACAAAGTGCATTTGATCCCTTCATTTTTTATTGAAATTTTTCATTTTGAACCGTTGAGTCTTTATGTTCCCTAATCAAACGGTATAGAGTTTTTATCCACTTAGTCAATTGGTAAAATGGGCTGCTTTGCAGCTTAATTTCTGTTTGTCGATTGTATGGATAGGGAATGGATGTAAATTTTGAAATGATTTATTCAAAGTCTATGGAGTTGAATGCAATGTCATAAAAGTCAGTGTTGGTGGTAATGGTAGACGCCGGAATACTTAAGATGTAAAACACTACATAATAGACTGCCTGCAGAAATGCCACATGATTTAGTCTTAATGGTCTAAAATATTAGTGCTGCGATTTTACTTTTACACATTGAGATTGTGATTAATGTATGAAAAAGTGCCATATCATTACTTTGCTGAAATTAAAGAAGTTGATATGTAGTTGGTCCATCCTTGCAGCTTTAACAGCTTAAACTCTTCTTGAAAGGCTTTCCACAAGATTTTGGCGTTTCTATGGGAATTTGTGTCCATTCTTTCTTTAGAGCATTTATGAAGTCAGACACTGATGTTGAATGAGAAGGCCTGGCTCATAATCTCTGTTCCAGTTCATCCCAAAGGTGCTGGATGGGGTTGAGGTCAGGACATTGTGTGGCCAGTCAAGTTCTTCCACACTGAACTCCTCCAGCCATGTCTTTATGGAGCTCGTTTGTGCACTGGGACACAGTCATGCTGGAATAGAAAAGGTTCTTCCCTAAACTGGGTCCACAAAGTTGGAAAATGTCTTGGTCTGCAGAAGCATTAAAATTGTCCTTCACTGGAATAAAAACAGCCCTGTCCCAATACTTTTGGCCATATAGTATATTTAAACCGTAAACGTTTTTCAGCCAATCAGATGCAGCGCGAGGCGTATTTGAATTTTTGAACTGGGTTGACCGTTGGGTTTAGACGTTGAGACGAAATTCGCACAGAGTCGGAAAATAACACTGAAAATGAGGGGGAAAGTAGATAGTTCATAAAAATTAATAAGCACAAGCGAATAAGTGAAACATTTGTGCGTTATGGAGGCGAAAATCCTCATGAACGAACACTGAGTGATGCTGCTTCTGAAGGTAGGTTAGCTAACCTGCTAACGAGGGTTTATTCACACTCTCTCTTAGAGCTGCACAATACGGACAGAACCTCAGTTGCTGCCACATGTTGCGGTTATAATGCCTTTCAATATATGAAAGGGCCCATATCATAAATCTTCTGGAATTATAAAGGATTAAAATATGTAAAAATAACTCCCAATATGGAAACTAAGCCTCAACATATACCAAACGTTTTTATCCAAAGCGACTTCCATTCTCTAACTACAGGGGACAGTGTCTCTGGGGCAACTCGGGGTTAAGGGTCTTGCTCAGGAACCCAGTGGTGGTATGCTGAAGTTAGGATTCAAGGCCATGACCTTTTGGTCTAGAGGCAAGTACCCTACCCACTAGGCCACCACCACCCCAGCCTGGAGAACAGTCCGTGTTCAAATTAGTTTCTGTGATGTCACAAAACCCACATTTTTCCATAAGTCTCATTCAGCATTTTAGGCTCCCTCATGCTAAAGAATTTCAACCCTATACTGTCTTGTATGTAGATGATTTGCAACATAAAGACAGCCAAACAGAATAGAGATCACTTACATATGTCAGTCTTGAAGGTACAGCCTGTTTAATTCTGTAGTTGGACATTGATCATGTAAGAATGAATTATAAAATCTCTCTGGTACACAAACTCATCAAATGGCAGGTAAATAAAATGGAATGAAAATGTAGAATACAGGCCCTTCAAAAACACCTCAGCCAGTGAATGTCTTTAATGGTAAAAGATTGGCCAAAATAATTAAACATTTGTCGGATTATAACGATACAGACTCGGAGGCTTCTTTTGTCATCTCTTTCAGACTAGGGTAAAGTTGAGCAATCGGGATATCCGCAGAATAGTTAATATTAAAAAAACACTTCTTGCAGAGGCATATTGTGTGTGTTTTGATTTGTTTTACAAATGAAATGTTTGTTTATGTGACATCATAAAGAGAGGTGATTTAAACAGGTTGTTTTCACAGCTCATTTTCCTGAGATTGACCGTAATGGGCAGGTTGGTTAAGGAGTTGCCTCTGTGATCAGAAGGCCATGGGTTCGAATCCCTGGATTGCTAGTGGCACCACCGAGGTACTCTTGAGCAAGGTACCATCCCCACACTGCTCCCCTTACGCCCCCTGTTGGTGGTAGCCTCCTGCTTCACTTGGTAAATGGGTCAAATGGGTTGAATGGTTAAATGTACACTGTGTGCTGTGCTGTGGTGTGTTCATGTGTGACTATAAGGGGCCACATTAATTTACTTAAATTTTTAAAGTGCATTGTGGGTTTTGAAATTTAACCCTGTGCATATACACACACAGACACACAGAAAAGATGTGGAAACAAAACACTCCTGAAAATACTCTAAATAAAAACAGAATGCTGAGATCAGTAAAAAACGTGGATATAAAAAGATAAATAAATTACCTCTAAAATAGTTTACTACAAATAGTGGTTTGGAGTTGTTCTCTATTCCAAGTTTATAATGACACTTAATAGTGATGAGACTTAAAAGTAGTGACATTACACATTATTGCACGTAATATAGAGATTGCACATACTGATAATTATTTAGTAAAATAAGACATTGTTCATCAGCAGATTATTGTACAGATTACTGTGTCGGTTTGTGACAGTTTGGTGTGTGACAGGTGGCAGGAAGGAGGAAGGATTTCCTGTGGCGTTCAGTGGAATGCTTTATTCTGGTGTGTCTATGGCTTAAATTTGGTTTCACATGATAAGGGTTGATTAAAAGGCCTAATTCTCATTAATTTTATATGAGCGTTACTGTAGGGAATTGTTTAAGTGGTAACAAGCCTTGTGGGGAAAGACCTAATTAAAACAGTGTGAAATGTGACCCTGAATGAGAACCTGTTCATTATATTTCACTTACTGGGGAGACGCAGCTGCAAGTTCTCAGTGGTTATACAATAAGTTGCTGTTAACAAGCCTGTCAATATATCAATCGGCATCTGAATCCGTTACCTAATGAATCTGATCTCTTTCTAACACGACAAGTAATTAGCAGGTTAACTGCAGGGTCACAGTCTCTGGTGCAGTTTTAAACCTCCTTCACCTCTCACTGCCAGCTTCCTCCTTTCACTCCTTCTTTCCATAGACAACTTGGATTCCCTCAAGATCTCAAGTGGCACTCGTTCTATCACTTTCCCTCCCTCCCTCCCTCCCTCGTTCCGTTCTCGCCTCACCCACCCCCCTGTCTTTCTTGAGAAATGGAAGGATGTGAGGAGGGGGGAGGGGGGATAAAAAGAGATGGAGAATGAAAAGTTGACACAGCCGCTGAGAGAGAAGGAGACAAGGCAGAGGTCGATATATGAAATACAAACATGCCTGAACCAAAGAAGCCAGGTAAGGTCATTACTCTGTTCTTGGTAATTTCCTGTTAATTACATGAATATTTTGTTTGTAGGCTTGTTTGATAACAGTCAAGGAGCATATGTGATACTTTTACCCTTTCCTACAACTGTATGGTGATTACAGTGGAGTATAATATCTATTGAGTGAATCAAAATTCAGGCACCCCGCATATATCTGCTAAATTTATCTTATCGTTATTATAATGCATTAGACCAATGGATGTGCCTGTAATGTCTGTTTCCCCCTAGTCTAATACATAATGGTAAAGATGAGATCACTGTAATATTAAGTATCTTACATGTATTTGAGTAGTTCCTGTCTTTTGAATGAAGAATTTTACTCAGAACCTACTCAGATTCACTTGTTCCCTTAAAATTGCCAAGTAGTTTATTGTAATGTTAAAATGAATGGTCTAATAATAGGATAATACTATCATACTAGCCATCACAGAGTAAGATGAGTTTTACAGAAGAATGAGAATGATCTGTTCCAACCCCTTTTACTCTGTCAAGTAACAATAACAGTAATAAAACTGAAATGTTCATTACAAACTACAGTAGGAAATGCTATGTGAAAGGTATATATAAGTCCAAGTGATCCTGGGAGTCTGTTTTGGTGCTGCCACATTCTGAAATTGTTAGAGCCTAATTAGAGGGACAGCAGGGAAAAGAGTCAGTAATAAGTTGCAGTATTCTAATATCGTAATTATGAAAACATTAAGTAATTTCTCAGGATGTGTTTCTCAAGTGACAAAATCAGTCGTGTGTTGCTGAAATTGGACATGATAAACCTGCATCCAGGATTACATCAAGCTCTTTATCTGTGGCTTATGGTTGTGCAGAAAAAAAACATATCAAATAAAATCTGCAGCCTTATTTCAGGCTGGTTTAGTGCCCAACAGAAATACTTCAGTTCTCATCCAGACTTTTATGCCCTTTGATTCAATCTTTCATGTGAATTTGCTGTCTGCCATCAGCATAAAAGTTAAAGCAAACATTGTTCTTGCAGATTATGTCCCAAGCAAAGTAAATAAAGGGAAAAGTGAAAGGGCCTAGTGGGACATTGCATTTCACTATTCTGTTTTGAAAAACCTCCTATGTACTCTGACACATTGGAAGTGGTCTGTCAAGTTAGATCTAAACCAGGGGAGGACTTGTCTGTCTAAGCCAACTATGTCTCACGTCCGTGTGCAGCAATATCATTTATATCGACAGCTGCACTCCAATCCAGCTGCATTAGAAGTTTCTAATGTCTCCAAAAGTGAACGATTCAGTCAGCTCAGTGCCACTTTGTCAGTCTCTCTTAATCTCACCAAGCAAGATGGAATCATCAAAAAATGTTTGACAGTTGCTTCTCTGTTCATGTCACTGCTATAACATGCCTATCTCAGCTCACAAAATTAATTAGCTGAAGTAAACATAACTGACATAAAATAGATAATAAAATCTGAGATCATTTAAACACCAAGTAATCATAAATATTTAGACTGATTTGTCTGATAGGGATCAACATTTTAAATGCAAAGGCTGTCTTTCTTACAGTTATTAACCAACACTAGGTAACTCATTATTGTCTAATTAAGTGTAGGAGCAATATGTTTAGAATTTGTAATATAAATGCACTGTATATCTTTATATCTTATATCATTAGGTGAATTGCTTTTAAATGTATCATACTGGTGAGTAGGGGCAATGTTGAACTTTGTCAGATGAGAAAATAAAGGCCGTTAAATAAAGCAGTGCTGATCCAGAACAAACCACATTCCTGAGGTTTACTCATATTTTACAACTAGCGATCGAATCATCAGCACACCAAATGTTTACAAAACTCTGCCGTTAATGTCAGAGATATTTACTGCCTGCGTGGCAGAGGCTCTGAAATATGGCCCGCATGCTTTTCAGCAGTGAAGTCACGTCCCTGTAAATTAAATGGTTGTGTGAAAGCTGAGATGGACAAACTGAAAGAGCACGGCAGGATAAACCAGGTGTAGGAAATGTTACCTAATGTCTAGGATCACTTTTCTCTTCACACACCCCTCTTGCCTCACTCTAAAACACTGTATAACATAAAATGACTTTTGCTCGTGTCATTTACAGGTATTTTTAATAACTTAAAAATACTTTGGCTGATAAAGAAGTCAACGGTTTCCACTAAGACTAGCTGTCAGTTCCTTATTTGGAAGTTATTTGGATGTGCCACTTACATTAGCAGCTGTCATATTTTCGGACAGCTCTGTCTCCTTTACCCTGATCACTTTTTCCTTTTAATCCAACCCCATGACCCACGTCTGACCCAATCTGCTGAGTCCGGCAGCATGACATCACCAATATCATATCACTGATTGGAATCTCACCCATTACCTCTCTTGTTCTCCTTTTTCTTTCCCTCTTTCTCTTATTCATGTCCAGCCTCCAACCCTCCCTCACCAAAATAAAATACCCCCCTTTTTAGCCTCATGCTCCATAAAGGCCTTTTCCCTAAGTAGAGCTCAGATTACCCCCTGCAGCAGCAGTGAGGGGAAATGATAAAGTTCGTCTGGACCTCTGAGAGCACGTTTCCCTTATAAACAGCGTTGAGAATAGCATGGTGGTCTTGAAGGACACTGAGTGACCAATATTGCATTTGAAAAACACACTGAGGTGCAGACAATTCAGAGAGAGTGCTGGTAAAAGGAGTATAGAATGTCTAATAAAGGCGCTTTATGATGGGGGGTTTTAAAAGGCCAAAAGTCTTCCTCAGAAAAGAACTGACAAGCTTTGATGTTAATAATGCCAACAACAGACTGTAGGTCTGTGAGACAGTCCCTAAAAGAATCAGTTCTCCCACTGAGAAGAATGGAGTTCCACACAAGGTTCAAAGTTAGTTTATTGTCATCAGCAGCTGTGAACACAAACACGGTGTGATGGGCCACAGTACAACATACAACACAGTGCAAGTTATGACTGAAACAGTCTGAAAAATAGACAGGTGAATGTGATGGTGAATGGTATGTAAGGCTTCCAGGCTGATTAGTGTTTCACCATTAGTGTGACATTGCAAAGGAGGTGGAGAGAGAGGCACTATTTCACAGTTTTCACAATTCATTTATTTTATGTTTTTATTTCATGTCTAACTTAATCTCACAGCACAATATACGAATAACTAGCACCTTGGAGTAATGCCTTCTTTAATGTTGGCAAACATATTTTAGGTGTGTAGTTAAGTGTTGGTCCTTGTCAAAGTTACACAGATCCTTACGCTTGTGCCTTTTGGGCACCTCTGAGGTACCCTGAGCAAGGTGCCGTCCCCACACACTGCTCCCCGGGCGCTGTGTTCCTGGCTGCCCGCTGCTTCACTTGGTGAATGGGTTTAAATGCAGAAGAAGAATTTCGTGCTGTTTACACTGCGTGCTGTGGTGTTCACGTATGACACAATGGTCACTTTCAGTATTCACTTTCATGTTCCTGCTTCCAACACATCAACATCAAGAACTGACTGTTTACTTGCTTCCTAATATATTCCGCTCTTTTTACAGGATGACAGACACATGGGGTCCTTGGGTAATTTGCTCTTTTACAAGTGCTACTTGGCAATTTTATTTTTGTCCTGGCTGGCCAACCATGTCAGTGTTTTTCATCCGTTTCCAATAAAGTGATGGTCTGATCAATTTAGTCCCATTTGGGTACAAATTTCAGACTTGCTGCTGCTTTGTGTTTACTCTTCTAGTGTGTCTATTGAACACTTCCCAAATTGTAACATGTTGGATGTTTCTCCATCATTCTTTCTGTCTGGATGGTGGAACTTCATCTTAAGATCCAGTGGTTCTCTGCATTTGTCTGGTTGAAAATGTAAATATTGCAGAACTGCTGCATTGTCGACTTTATTGTCTTAAAATATGTTCCGAAAATGCTGTAATTACATGATTGTCTACAATTAATCTGAATTAATCAGTTATTTTCTGTAGTTGTTAGCAATCAGAGTTAGTGATCTGTTGCAACAAATGTGTGTTCATCACTTGTCAGGTTGAGGCAAATACATGTAAAAAGAAAGAATGTGGAAAAAGTGCCTAATGAGATATGTCAAGGGTCTTACAAAACACAACAGAAGTTCTAATTTCAGACCTGTGTTTTAGTGTTGTATAGTTCTAGAGTATTGTATACATCACCTTCAGAGGGCAGCTGTGAGTAATGTTTATTTCTGCTCGTTCTGTGCTTGTCTTGAACACTATTAAGGCTCAACAGCTTGGAAACAAAACAGCAAATTATCCCATTTGGCCATAGGCTTGTACTTAATTTGTTGTTTTCACTGAACAAAACAGATTCCAATTGTTAATTGCACTTATTTATACCGTAGGTCTAATTCCAGCTTTTGGACTTATGTGTGTAGTTAATGTTTGTAGAGGTGATAATTAAGTGAAGTCTCTTTTATTGTATACATTTCGAACTAACCATAGATTAGAACGATCGAACAAAGAGTGGTTATATAAATGCAAGACAACAAAAAAGGCAAGAGAAAGAAAGGACAATAATTTGCATAATGCTGACACTAAAATATCCTGATAGAAGTAAATGATAGACTTCTCCTTCTCTCTCTTTCATACACACACATACACACACACACACACACACACACACACATCTCAGTATCTTATGATCTCTTTTCCATAGTGCCATTACCTCATGCCTTTGCCGTCTCTGTGGCCCGGCTGGCATGCATCTACCCGTGATGAATTACAGACAGATGGGCCACTTCTTAGATCTCGGTTGGAACTTGCCCATCAGCTTCAGATACGTCTTTTTTCTTTTGCTTTATTTATCTTTCTCGTTTAAACTGAACAACAGTAAGGCACTAAGGATAATTAACCGGAGTTTATGAATACAGTAAACAAGACAATCCATGTTCGTATATCAGGACGTTTACATAATCAGTTTTTCACAGTATCTTTCCCATTTTTCTTCTCGCAGTCTTGATAAGTCAGCCTTTTCAAGCCCTAGATCTCTAGCTGTCTTGGATGATCTGCAGCCATCCATTTTTAGTTGGGCATTTTTTGGCAGGAGCTAAAAGATTTGTGAGCAAATGTATACCCCTTTCAGCAGGATCACCAAAAAGAATCTCTAAATGTGGGATCTCATTAATCAGTTCTCACTTCCTCCCAAAAGCACTGTATATTTGGGAAGCAGAAAATAATGATCAACATTGATATTCCCACATTCTCTGCAGTAGATATGAGGATCTAGAGCATTTCTTTGATTTTTAATAATAATAAAAATTAAATTTATTTGCATAGCACCGTTCATGCAAGAAACGCAGCTTAAAGTGGTTTACAGAAATTACCTGCAGTATTTTACATTAAAATAGATTAATAAATAAGATAATAAAATAGTGATGCCTTGAGTTGTGCTGGCCAGTCTCCTCTTTTTTTGTCTGAGGAATGTTTGCACAGGATCTTTACACCCACCGCATTCTAAACCTCTTTTTCCACTCCATTCTGTCCTATTCATAAAATAGATTTAATGGGATTTTAAGAGGCAGAGACTAGAAGGATATAAAAGGCCTCAGTAAAATGTTTGTTTTCAGTATCAGTATAGTTGCAGCAGTACCATCAGTGTCTGTTTTTATTTCCTTCACTCTGCGATAGTTCATATAGTTTTATATATAGTCCAGATGTACTGTGATATCTATATATATTATTTTGATTAGAAGTGTAGTCAAATGCTTGTCTTCGGGAGATTTTATATCCGACCGAAATGTATATATATATATATTTTTTTCTGAGTGATGCACAAAATGTTACTTTATGATCTGTCCCTTCTGCTCCTAATGGTCGTGATGATGAGTATGCTTTAAAACTTTGAGAAGAACCCGCTAAAGACCCGTTATCTGTTTTTTTTAATAAACACAGCTTTCATTTTCTTTTTAACGAAAAGTATGATGGATGACCTGTATTGTTTATTTTATGTTATCTTGTGCTTTTACATTTGTTTGGTCAAGACAAAAGTATAGATTTTATAGTCTTCATTTAAGGCTGAAAGAGGTCCATATAAGGCTTGATGTTATCTGGTGAAAGAATTTTTTAAGCCTCCAATCAAGTCTAGGAGCATGAGAAAAAGTTTTATTTAAATATCTTGTACTGTTTGAATGGAAAACCATTTGTGCCTAAAAATGTGTGCAATTTTAGCTTTGCCGTTGCTCTTTTTAACTCTTTAGTCATTTTAGCCATCAGTATTTTGATCTGTTGTTCTCCTATCGAGGAAACATAAAAGATTATTAAGTCTGGCTTCCTGTAGCTCAAACTAAGAGCAACCCAGGCGTCCAGTTTTATGCGTCTTTTGGCTTTTCTAGAGCAGTGTGTTTTCACCACAAACCAAAGTCTTTGGAAGGTGTGCTTTGCACTAAATGTTTTTTGGTTAATTTGGAGCATAATTGGGAGTTGTTGGGCGTAGTTGTTGTCTTTGCTGGTATTTGTTGTGATCTTATCTAAAGTCCTGTGACGCCTCCCTTCAATCACTTTTCATCTCACACCATAAACCTTTATTTTGTTTTATCATGTACCCTCCTCTCCTTCACCAGTCATTTAATTTTACGGGTTATATGTCAAGCTCAAAATGGATCAGGGATTATAGCAGAGATGGGCAGACTTGGCTGACAGAGACATTCATGCTTTTATTACTTTAAGCCTCTACTGATGAAGTTTCACTACACAGTTTTCCCATATTATAATTTTTTTGTACTTTATTTCTCCTGAAGTTTGTGTGTCTTCTTTTATGAAGAACAGTGCAGATTTAGTTGACTTTCTGAATCCCTTAAACAAGCTGTTTTTGTTATTGTGACTTCAAGATTCACATATGTAAATGATCTTCTCATTGTCTGTCTAAAACCAGTCTAGGCTGAAGCACTCCTTTTAACTACACCATGGGGCAGCTGGATGGCCTAGTGGTTAGAGTGTTGGAATCAGAAGGTTATGGGTTGTGGGTTTGAATCCCAACTGCTAGTGTCACCACTGAGGTTCCTTTGAGCAAGGTACCGTCCCCACACACTGCTCCCCGGGTGCCTCTCGTTGGCGGCAGCCCACTGCTTCACTTGGTGAATGGGTTAAGATGCAGAGAAAGAATTTCACATTGTTCACATTGTGCTGTGGTGTGTTCACGCATGACTATAAGGGTTAAATTAAATGAATGGGTGGAGCTCAAATACTGTAGTTTGTATGAACAGATGAATGTACTGGTTTGCAGAACGTCACATAAACAAAGAAATCAAACAGCCTGGTTTTTGTCATCTAATTTTGATGTACAGTATGAACAGAACTTTTTGAAACTTCATCTATGTCTGTGTAGCATATCAAGTCATTATTTCACATTTTTGCCTGTGATTGAATATAACAAGCAGGGAAATTGTTCAAGGGTAGATTTGAAGCTTTAGAAGAGAGGATATTTTACAATTGTAAGTTGTGTGAGACTTGTTTTGTGGGGGGAAATATACTTTATGTTTTGCTGTATTTTCTCATTCTCAGGTGAATAGAATATAAATGTAATTCATTAAACAAATATGTAATGGATCATGGAATTATGTACAAATATTATAGTAAAAATGACAGCAATAGGTTTAGACTTGCTCCAGTCAAGGGCTCCATTGATAGTATCTTTCAGTAATAAAATGGTATCCAGTGCTGCAGCTTCAGCAAACTGACACTAATTTAACACACTGTAGATTACACACGTAGACCCTGCAAATATAGACACTCTACAAATACAGATATACTTAACAGCGGCAGTGCCTGAGCAACATAAACACCATAAAATGTAGTAAATTAATACCTGTCATGTTAAACCCTAATTTAACCGCCCGTCCCCTCTCATTTAATATTTGTGAGGGGAAATATGTGTGCTCTTTATATCAGTATGCTATCAGATCCTTAAATATGTATATTTATGGCCTGTTGTCGTGGTTACTGTGCATAAGGAAGGTGAATGATAGCGTGAAGAGAGGCTTAAGTGTCCTTAATCTAAATGTTGTCATCATGAAGCAGTGAAACTGCATCAGCTGGAGCCGAGCCCTCAGAGCCGCGGATCCCCGCCAGATCCCACCACAGGCACCGACACTCTATTAGCCACACGCAAGGGGATTAAAAATAGCAGCACTGGACAGAGACCCGCAGCTGAGGGAAGTTAGGGCAAAACTTGATCTTTGTGTCCTTTGGAGGGTATCCAGAATTTCAGTTGGTGTTACTGGAGTTATTTTTGTTTTGCTATATTACTTAAATGTAATTATGTAGTTATTTAATTAATGATATGAAAGGTTTCTAACGAATTACATTGAAAGTTTCCAGGCTGCAAATGTGAAGTTTTGTCTTTTTCGCAAAATAAAGCCGTACACACAACAATAATGACACCAAATTCAATATCCAAAAATCTCCTCTACATACAAAATTGGTGTACAATGATTTGGAGAGCTTTGCTACTCAATAAGGTCTTTTTTGACTTTTTAACATTGCATATGCATTTACCTATAAAAGGCCACAAATGATTAAAATATTCATATATGTATAATATGTGTGTGTGTGTTTAAATATAGAGAAAGTTAAACTTAAAAACTGTTTACTAGTGGGTTTGTGTTGCTTTGTATGGTGACTTTTTGGCCTTTATCATGGCTTCTGAATGAACTGTTTTACACTCTTTTTTTGACATTTTTTCTTAGGTGTGTTTATGGATTTTACAACTGTGTTAGGACAGGTTAATAACTCAGGCTAGGGTGTGTTTTGACTGTCGAAGGAACAAATCTCCGTCGTAACTCGAGGACCCTCTGTAACAGTAATACAGTAAACAGTTTATGTATGGCCAAGTGTTCTCTTAACCATTTCTAGACCTCTTTCCTCATGGAAGCCCATGATTACTTGAAGCTGGGCATCAAATACCTGGTTAGCTCTTTTTTTACTTCAGTAGATTAAATTAGGTGTATTGCTTTTATAAATCTACACGACTGGAGGCATCAAGCAGAAATTGATTCTTCTAACCAGCTCACAAAATATGAACTATTTTTTTGGGGGAAAAAATCTTAATTTATTCTAATGTTCACTTGTGTTTTTGCTGGCAGAAAGAAACCCATCCCTGATATAAATGGCTTCAAACAATTTGCATAGGTGCATTAGACTTGCACACTAATGTTTATGTATACATATACATATATATATATATATATATATATGTGTGTGTGTGTGTGTGTGTGTGTGTTTGTGTACTAACTTAGCTTCATTATCTCTTAAGAGTCAGAACCTGAGCTCTGTGAATTAGTGTAATCAGCCTTTTGACCTCACTGTGTGTGGTGTGTACGTGTGTGTGGCAGGTTCCTGCAGGCCACAAACTCACACACATGACGGCATGCGACAGACATTTGTTAACATTAACACATGATGGTGTGGGCAGACACAGTCACTAATAAACCCAGATGGTCCTGAGGCCCCGTACACCAGTTAACACACTCCGGCCATACGCCGAGACGTAATGAAACACTTTTCCCACCTACACTGCCTGTCAGACCGTTACAGCCACCTTGACTTCTTTTGGAATTTAATCCTTCAGCCCTTCAATCCTTTAACACTCAGCTTTATGTTCTTCAGAGTGTCTTCCTCAGTATGAAGAGCAGGTTTTAAATAATTATTTGATAGGTTTCTTTTCCTGACTGCTGTTAAAAGCACAAATTGAAACACTTTTGTCCCAAAGGCCATTTTGAAATGTCGAGTGTGGCCGTATTTAATGGACTTTAGTTAACTTTGCTTGATTGTGCAAATTCAAGTAATATTTAAGCTAAATGGCCAGCAGCAATAACTGTTCCTATATTGATGTATGTATCAATGTATGTATCATCTTTATGGTTTTTGTAAAGAATACAGGCACAGTTTAAATAGTCTTGAGTTTAATTTTAGGCAAACTGACAAACTAACCAAACTTTTCATGGGCACTCTGTCTAGTTATAGAAAAATTCAGAGAGGATAAGGGAAAAGTGCCAAAGTCTTTATGTATTTATAAGTTCCGAGCTTCGCCTTGGTACGATTGATTCGTTTCTGAATAAAAGATGCGTTCGAATCAAGTCAGTGATATGAAAGATGGTATTGGAGGCGGCTGGCAGAGGCTTTGAAGTATCACAGTGAGAGAAGCTAGCCTACTTAGACCAGGGAGCACTGGGGGAGGGAAGTGGAATAAATGTCACAAGAGATTAATAAGAGATGAACATTCCAAAGAGGTTACAAAGAGAGAGTGTGAGAGCTTTGTCAGCAAATCTGAAGGAGCTGTAGGAAGGCCTCAGGGTATGTGGAATGGGGCCTTCCGATGCTTTTAAGAGCTCAGATGAAATTAGCTCTATATTTAAAAAAAAACAAAAAAACAATCAGAACTGTACAATTGTTTTCTTAAGCATCAAACTAGCAGTGTGATACAGTGATCAGAAGGGGAAACATCCCAAATGTAGTAATAGATATTAACAGGGGCAGACTGGGGCTTAAAAACGGCCCTGAACTTCCGTCGCCAGCTCGGCCGTGGTTCCGGGGAGGGTGATGGGATGTGCGCATAGGTATGCATCACGGCCGTGGTTCGGGGTGGGGTGGGGTGGGGGGGTTTGGGTTTGGTATGTGCAGAGGTCTGCATCTCGGCTGAGAAAGACTTTTCCAGAACGTACAGATTGCCAGTCCACCCTGGATATAAATGTGATTACAGTGCGTGTTTGGGTGTTAAAATGATACAGAGAAAGTGACATTGTAGGCCTATATATAGAGAGATCTGAAGATAGAGTGTCCCATAAGGGCCAGGGTGTAGATTTGGTTCCAGAAGTATGGGGCGGGGGTGGGGCATTATAAAGTTGGAAATCAAATTCTGAATGCCAGGCTCCTGCCAGCTAACATCAGCTAACAAGGTCTCATTTCAGTATTTACATGGTCATTCATAACTAGAAAACTGTAAAGTTAGTGATGACAGAGGGGCTCATCTCCTCATCTGCATCTCCTTTCTTCTCAAATGTTTTGTATGTTTTAAACTCTTCATCTTGAGAATTTGTTACTAGTATAACCACGGGAACAGGTGTATCTACGTTAGACAGACTTTAGATTGAGAGCAGTGTCAGTAGACCTGCACTACACTCTAACTAACTTTGCTGAGAAGGAGACACAAATACTGAATTTGGTGTCCTCCAGTGCCCTGTGGAAACTACAGCGATGAGGATATTTATAGAGACGCACTGTTGTAGGAGCAGACGGGTGTCGAGATGCGGGTGCCGGAGTGCTCGTTTGCACGTTTGCACTTTTCTCAAGTGATATTGATGAATCCAACCCCAGAAATCTGAAACTTTCACCTCATGATTCTAAATGGCTGAACGGTCACCATGACCGGTCTAATGGTCTCAGTCTCTACTTCTGTTTCTCACTCCTCTCTCTCGTTCTTTATTTATATGAGTGTGAGTGTGTAGAATGTATGTCTATATGCATGTATGTGTGTGTGTGTGTGTGTGTGTGTGTGTGTGTGTGTGTATGTCTACAGGGCTCCAGACAAAATAAAAACCTTGGGAGCCATTGGCTCCTAAACATAAAATATTTGAGAGCCAAATTATTTTTTAGGAGCCATAATCCCTTTCAAATATGATATAAATAAAAAAAAAAATTATTGTCATGGCATATTTTTTCTCCAGTCTTACCATGTGTAAAGAGCATTAAAACGAAACAAGAAATTACGATATGGACTAAATTGTTGCCAATCTGTCAACACTACTCTCTATAGAGATGTCGGTCGCGAACGAGTCGGTTCTTTGACTAAATTTGGCAAAACAGAGCCGTTTGGGAGCCAAAAGAGCCGGATCTTCTTGGTGATCTGATCCAAATGATCCAACTCATTAAAAAGAGCAGAAATTCCCATCACCAGCTCTCGATCGAGCCTCACTATAATCAAGTGACAGTGTAGTACGAACGGTAGACTCGGGTTTAGCATATCTGCTCACAATTATAAGATCATTGGTTGTGAGAGACGATTGCCATTGGCGACTGAAATGATAAAACTATGTGGAGCCCTGGTGTGTGTGTATGTATGTATGTACATGTATGTATTTTAGTGTTTCATGTTTCTAATATGTGTATATTGAACAAAACAAGGCAGTGCTACATATATATTTGTATACATATGTATATTGCGTATATATGTCATTGTGTTTTTTTGTTTTATACACACGCCTTCATGCGACTGTTATAAGCGCCTTATAAATAAATAAATATATATAAATATATATATAGCATTATTATTAGAAGTAGTGTTATTAGTATTATTAATAACCTAGCAGGTGCTAGGTCTCTCTTTGAATTACTAGGGGTGTGTGGGCATGTGTGTGTGTTGGGGAGAGAGAGAAAGCACCCAAGAAGAGTGTGTGAGACCTTGAGTTCCTTGATCATGAGAGTGCTGACATCTTGTAACCAGAGAAGGATCAGTTGTAGGAGCCTAGAGTTTATGGTCCAGAAAAGTCCAGTCACATTGTCTGGAGCCTTACAGTGCCAGTCCTATTTAGACTCGCGTCTTCTGGGATTCTCATTGTGCTGAACTGGCTTTTGTGGGTGGATGCTTCTGGTGAAACTGGATGTGTGCATGTAAGAGATGGAGAAACCCCTGGTTTATTAATGTTGTCCTCCGTGTGCGTGTTGCTGCGTGGTGCTGCAACTTTGCTTAACCTCAGTCACTGGCTCACAAGAGAAGAGGGGGCTGTAAATAAATCTGGTGCTTAAACTGAACTGCACTTAACTATCCTGGCTACTATTTGCCTTATTCAGATCAGAAATATCTTGCTTTTCTCCATGTTGTGTTCACACTTTCTTGTAGTAAAATGCTAAACCATTAGTGAACAGCCCCTGGATATTTTTGACTTGATATTATAAAGCAGACCACTCTTAACATGCCACTGAAGTGTTCCCAGTAACACCTCTGTGTTTGATACACTTGTATCAATGCCACACCAGTATAACGACCACTGTCATGCCAGTGTCACTGCTGTGCAGTCCACCACCTGAATAAAGTCTGGTCAGTAGTGGTCCTGTGATCAGAAATGACCAGTGATGAATAGGCTGGAGGAGCAACAGATGGGCTCCAGTCAACAAATGCTCGCCTCTATAGTGTGTTCTGTTGGGTGTCCTATTGGACCCTTGTCTGACACGTGACCTTCAGTTTACCTTCTTGGTCAAAAACGCATTTTTTAACCTTCGTAATATCTCACACATTCGTCCATCTCTTTCCATGAACGTTGCTGAAACACTTAATGACTTTCATAACTTCTCATCTTGATTAATGTAAAGCTCTTTTTGCTGGTCTCCCAACAAAAGCCATTACAATGCTTCAGCAAAACTCTGCTGCTTATGGTCTAATCTTTACTAAGAAGTCTGAACATCTCTTCCACTTCTCCACAAACTGTACTGGCCTCTTACCAATTTTAGTTTAATCTTATTACCTTTAAAGCTCTCCATGGTTCTGCACCCCATTATCTCACTGAACTACTTCACTCATTTACTCTACCTGTCTTTGTGTTCATCTGGTACTGACTTGCTTAATGTCCCCAAATTTTAACTCTTCAGAGGGTAGTAGATCTTTCAGTGCTGTGGCTCCCAAACTATGGAACCCCATCCCTCAGAATATTTGCAGTTCTTCCTTTCTTGCTTCTTTCAAACCCCAATTAAAATTGTATCTTTTCTCAGTGCCTCTTCTAATTCTTGATTCTGCTCTATTTGTTCTTTCCTGCTACTGTAATCTGTGTGGTTGTATTTTGGACTGTTAAATGTTTTCGCTATTACTGTCTGTTAAACACTGTTTCTTGTTCTATGTCACAGCTATTTGACAGTTATTGTAGAACTATAAGGTAGGTGTTTCTAATGGCCCGTGAGTGGATGTACAGCCTGGGGGGTTTCAGACGTAAAGGCTGTGTGTATTTTGTCTTTAGAGAGTTGAGTGTGCTCTCTCAGGAAATCTGAGTGTGTATCGTCCACTCACCCAGTCTGAACTCCTTTTACGGATAAGAAAACAGTGCCAGTGTCTTAAAAGCCTGGAGAAGGGAAAGTATTCACGCCTCGCTGTGAGCGTAACCCTCCCTGCTCCCGCAGGACACTGAGCCGCAGGAGTAGCAAACCCAGCAGTGCTTAAGACCCCGTTAGCAGAATGCACCCTGAAAGGCAAACCTTATCCAAAATAGAGGTGTCGGCTCAACCCACAGGGTCACGCAACCTGACCCTAGAGGCCACGGCCAAGTGCAGTGTCTTAGATACCTCAAGTGGAGGTCCAGGGAGACCCTGGGTTTGGGTCTTTATTTCTGAACCAGGGTCTGTACTTGTATGCACTAAGAAAATAAGGACTTTAGTAAAATGTTCATAATTTGAAGCAGTGTCCTGGAATTTCAAAGTTTGTCACCAATACACACCTCTTCTCACGGTCTCCCAGTTGCCAGTTTCACTCAAATCCATTGCAGTGCATCAAAGTGGGAATATCAGAGCTTTTTCCTTTTGTTGCTCTGGGATCAAAAAATTTTTCTGATTGTGATTCTGATTTTCTCAGAAGAACTTTGGGTTTGTTTTTCATTTTAATGAAAGTTTGATCTCTTTATTCTGCTTCCTTCAAAACTTCATAAGCTGATCTTCCTGTGAACCTTTTAAGTTGATTAAATGAAATATAGCCCTAAAGGTTTATATGACCTGTTGCTGCAGCAACTCTATACATACTAAAACACATAAGGTACATCCTCATGCTTTGTCAGCACACTCTAACCATGGGCCTGTTTCTGTTGTTCTTAGGCCGTACTCTCACAATGTGCTGCCCTGCCCTTTAGACATAAATGATTGATTTTTCACTGGGACCTGGGCCAAAACTGCGTTTGTACTTCTTAAGTGTTCATATTTCCATTCTCGTAGCTCATACTCTGAGAAATATGTTCACTCTTTACTCCTCTACAGTGTATTTGCAAAGCTTGCATGTGTCTGCAAGCATTTTATCATCTGTATACTGGGGTAAATGCAGCCATATGAAATAAAAAGCTAAGATTACTCTTAGCTCTTACTTCCATTTAGCTTTTTTCTCCACAAAAACATTTAATGTATTTTACAACCCTCTTTATTTGTTCACCTTTTTTTCAGGGCCTAAGAAAGCAGAGGCAGCTCCCTCTGGTGGTAAGTAGCTGCATGTGCGCCTCAGTAAAGCTCTTGATCCTGCAGGGGCTTCTTTATTCAGCATGATGAGATGCCTCTGGTCTGTTTATCTTCCCTTTTTGTCCTCATTTGTTTTTTTATGTAATCCAGCCACTATGAGTTTCATCTTATGCATGCAGTTAGTCGGTAGTTTCCTAAGACAAAATAACATAATTGAAGGAAATTAATTCTTCTGAATGTATTAATGTTTTAAAGTGTGCAATGTTTTTATATTGTAGACTCGTTCTTCTGTTTTTTTCATGCTTTCTCTTGTTTGTTTTTATGTTGCTGAAGGTGACTGATAGCCATAAAAGTTGTGATAAACTGGGAAAATGTTGGGAAATGCTCAGGATGTAAATAATGTATGATCTTGTTGCAGTCAAAGTTTGTGCTTTGTGAGAAGCATGTAAAAGTCAGTGTGAATGGGAAATCATTCTCTGTGACATTTGTGAGTGAAACATGGTGTCAGGGAGGGTCTCTGGGAGGGAGAGGGGAAACATACTGTTGTTAATTTTGAAATGGCAGCAGAAGACCAGGAGAAAAGGAAAAATTCACTGTGTTTTACCGAACAATTACAGTAAAACAGGAAATTTGTCTGTTGTATTATTTCTTATATTTTATCGGAAACTGGAATTAAATTAGTTTTGTTTCTTTCTGAATAGTTTCACAGTGTTAATTTAGCTCTGCAGTTGACTGCTTAAATATATTTACCACTTTTTTCTCACAGTAATAAGATTTTTGTTCATGTTGCCATTAGAGTTTTCAATTCATTTCTCATTAGAATTTTGATTTCATTGTCATGTGTCTGAAAACGGACTTTATTTCACTTAAGTAGCTATTTGCTTCTAGTTTTCATTTCAGTAGTAATTGTTAATAGCAATAATCTTGTTATAAACATAAATGTGAGACAGAGTGTATTTGCTAGTGAAATTGCCTGTATATGAGAGGTGTGAGTATAGTGTGTAGGTTTCATTGTTTTCTTTCAGAGTAATAAGTCACTACAGTAAAATGGTCATTACTGATTTAATCAAGGGGTAATTCTACTGACTATTCAAACTAAATAAACTGTTCACATAGATTAATTAAATAATAAGTAAATTGTCATTTAGAATGGCTCAGAGTATTAAATGCACTAGAGAAGTTTGCTAAGTCAGAACTGTTCACAGTGGAGGTGAATGGACCCGGATGTTTGCCTCTAAAATCTCTCTCACAGAAAATTATTCCATCAGATGGTTCTAGTTGTGCCGTCTGACGCCTGAGATGTTGTTCTGCCAGAGTTCTGAGAAGATTTTGATCCTAAAACTAAACCCATTCATGGTGGAGGGATACATGCAGGGTGAGGCAAAATAGTCCCCAAAGAAAAGTGATTTAGTTCAGATTCACTGTTTTACATCATCAACATCCATATAAACACTCAGAGACACGTGGAGCTTCACTGGGGGGCCAGAGAATAAAATGGCTGGATTTGTGTTGGCGGCGTCTGGTTCCATTCACCTTACACTGTACAGAAATCATGGTCTAAGTGTGTGTGTGTGTGTGTGTATATGTGAGCTTCCATATGTTTTTGTGCACTGTATACATGTAAGCGTGACACCCAGATTGTGTACAGAAACATTGCCATGTTTGTACTGTGCAGTATCTGTGTGTATTATGTTTAACCCACAGTCTTTCTTTCCAGCTGAGGAGCTCAAAGGTCAAAATGTCCTTCACGTGATTTAACTGTTTCTTGTCTGCTGATTAACCTGATCCATCTGCTTATTATTGCTTCTTTTCCATGCAGAGGAGGATGAGGGGCGAGACGGTAAGGGAAAAAGTGATCAACACGCCTCACTCCCTGTGTGTGCCTCGCTCTGTCCGTGTGTATCTGTGGTGGGTGTGTTCTGATCAGCTCGTCACTCTAAGCTGTCAGTCACTGGCTCTGGTGCTGGATCTGCATGTCCATCCCAGCGGTTCTGACTGGCCAGACGGACACAAACGTCAAATAAACAGCTTGGTTACTCACAAAGTCCAAAACTGCTCTGGCGAAGCCCAACCTTCTTCTTTCTTTTCTTTTCTTTTTGACACCTTAAACCAGTAGTACACTACCAGCCAAACATTTTTGCACACAAAAGGTTTTTACGTATCCATTTGTTTCATAGACTGCAGATTTTTATTCCTGCTAAAATGGAAAGTTGTTGATTGATAAATGAAACCATGTGAAATGAACCCAGTTTTCTTTCTAAGATGAGAGAATCTGTAACAGTGCAGGTCTGACTCCTATTAACTGGTCGTTGGTGATGCAGAGTCGAATTCTAGACTGTCCTTTAACTTTAAATGCACTCGTTACTGTTTCAGCACTTAATAGCTCCTTAAATATCTAACACTCGTCTGGTGATCCATTATAATTCTAATTATATTAGGTGGATTTTTGTAGGTTAGTAGTGATTAATAATTAAAAAATGACCTTTTCTGGCTAATGAAGAGACACATGGTGAACATACTGTACATTTATTAATCAAGTGTGTTCAGTGTATTTTTAGTAAATGTGAGTAAAGGTGGTAACATCTCAGTGTGTGCAAAAACATTTGACAGATAGTGTAGCAGTTAGCTAATAAGTTAATAATGAGCCTCAAAATAAAAACTGAATAAAAATCCTGGAGATAAAAGCATTAAAGAGGTTGTAAATGCTTATTGCAACAAAGTCTTGCTTGTGTACCTTATGCTTGGAAACATGTTAAAGAGAAGAGGCCATGATAATGGTGACTTTTAATATTTTAGTTTTATTCAACCTTTACCTAATCATTTCCTTTGGTTCCATTTGAATTCGCCAGAGCAGTCAGGTAGGGCTGTCACGATTGATCAGATTTAATTTACAGTTATGCTATTGAAGAATCAGCATAGAGACTGCTTTGCAATTTGAATGATGAACGGGGAATCTGCAGGTCATTATAGAGCTGTGTTCAGCTTTCTTACCAAGTGGGAGCTGTTAGAGCTCAGACTGATTTAGCGTGTGTCACTGAAAGAGAGGACACCCTCATGGACAGGATCTCATGAATGTACGTTTGCTATTATAAATCTATACATGATACAAAGTACTGGACTAATTGTCAAAATCATCACTAGATTATTTGATTAGTAATATAATCAGTAATAACAGCCTTACATTAAAGTGAAAATCATTGTTGGTTAAATACCAACAATCTTCTGGTGACAAATCAGATTTTTCTTTGCAGTAACTATATCACTGGCAATGTGTCTGAATTTACAGAGCCAATCTTGAGGAGTCCATGAGCTGCACATTTTTGTTTTCCCTGCTCTAACGGACTATATTCTGACGTTCAGTAACCAAGTAAGATTTACTGTAGCCGTGAAGATAAAAAGTGCAGAGATCCAGTAATCTACTGTACCAGTCAAACATTTTGATACACCTGACTGAATGTTAAAGGTACAGCGATAAAAAAGTCTGTTTAAATATCAGCCCCATGGAAAAGAATAACACATGAGAAAATCTAAGGACTTAAGATGAATGCTTATGCGTAAATGCTTGAAATGTGCTGCTTAAGACAAATTTGAATAGTGATACTGATGTATCACGAAATAAAGTGGCATTTGGCAGACACCCTTATCCAGAGTGACTTACAGTCAATAGTTACAGGGACAGTCTTACAGTCATTAGTTACAGGGACAGTCTTACAGTCATTAGTTACAGGGACAGGCTTACAGTCATTAGTTACAGGGACAGTCTTACAGTCATTAGTTA
>JBBPCX010095102.1:13557-24138 GCA_037974365.1 Hydrocynus forskahlii | reverse complement strand
ATCAGGAGCTGCTGATGGAGTTTCACAAATCCAAACAACGGCTGGAGGAACCGAGGAGGAATCTGGAACCGAACCTGGGTTCTCCTCACCAGCTCACACAATATCAACTACTTTTATACAAACAAAACAGATCTTGATACTTTTTACTGCTTTCTTGAAAAGCAAACACTTTACACACTGAGAAAAATGGCTTTGAACAATTTGCATAGGTGCCTAAGACCTTTGCACAGTACTGTAGAAATATAAGCCCCAGGGTAGGGTAGGTGATGCAGAGGGTCAGGTTCTAGAGCAGAAGGTGAATTTGTCGGGCATGAAGCTTCAGATCAGATGGTGGAGTTGTTGAGTAGAAAGTTCTGGAATAGAAATTACACATTCTAAATTAGGAGGTGGAACTGAAGCTGTGGTTCTAGAGTAGGAGATGGAGCTCTAGAGTAGATGTTTGGAGGATAGAGGTTAGTGAGGTTTACTCTGAGTGGCGCTAGTGTTAAATCACTCTGAATCTCCGGAGCTTCCTTAGTGGGAGGCCCATCTTCTTCCAGTTCACTCACCTGCGTGGATGAAAATAATCACTCTTGGAAAGACTTGAGGGCTCTTTAGAGAAATGTTGCAGCTGGGGCAGCTTCTGTCACCTGCCGGAATTTGAAAGGGTTTATTTGTGTTTCATTCACGATAGGTTTCTTCTGGCCTTGCATTCTCGGACCAGAGCGCTTGGTGAGAAAGACCTAAGTGCTCACATTCGTCATGTTCATTCATTCCGTGCTTTTCCAGGAGCCACTTCGTGCGCTTGGCTAATCATAGTGTGATGAATTGTGTCATTCCCAGAATTAGAAGTGAATTAATCTGTAAAATGAGTGAAACTTAGATTCTGAATGATCATGGGAGCAGTACAGCACAACCTTAAACTGCCTTTGTTCAGTGACGTGGCATTTTGCATTTCGCCAAGCAAAGCTGAATTGGATGAAATTGGAAAGTTTCTTACACTTTGTCTCTTGGACTCTTTTCAATAGTCTTTCCAAGGATAATACAATCTATATCACACACACAGTGAATTGCTAAGGGCAGGGCATGGCTCAGTTATAGTTTAGACCTTTTCTAACATATTGTCCCGCCTTTTATGATCAAAGAGGATGCTCTGTTTGAACAGTGTTCCCTCTCTATCCTCTTTTTTGCATTTCTCTCATAGCCTGAGTCCTTCTTTTCAGCTTCTTTGTCCACAGAGGTACATGGACTGATGTCTTTTGTACATTCAAATAGCCCCTCGTTACATTTCCATATACGCTAATGGTTTGTAACTAAACCAAATGATTTGATAATATTTGATAAAACTGAAAAGCCATTCAAATAACTGACAGGTTTACCACTTTTATAAACCAATGCATTTCTAGGATCATTTTTCTTCATTAAAAGCTGAAGATGCACAAGAGAAAGTTTTAGAACTGTATATGAAAGAAAAGAGAAGAAATGACAGATTTCTGGGTCACTGTTTAAACTCAAGCAAATCCGTGACACCGACCACATTAAGGCCTTTGAACAGAAAATGTGTTTTTCTCCTCCATTTCACTAAAATGTTTGTTCAGACTCTCAGGTGGATCAGATCTGCTCACCAGAAGCTTCTTCCCAAACTTGTGGAGTTTGAGTCACACTGCCATTAAAAGAAAAGGAACAAACTAAGGAACTCTTTATTTTAGTGCTCCTCTCTAGATTATCAACAGATACACTATATGGACAGAAGTATTGGGACACACCTGTTTTTCAGGGTTTGGGCAAGGCCCCCTACTTCCAAGACATTCTAGACAACACCAGCTTCCAACTTTGTGGACACATTTAAGGAGAAGAACCTTTTCTATTCTATTCTGGATGAATTTGGCGTGGAAGAACTTGACTGGCCCGCACAGAGCCCTGACCTCAGCCCCATCCAACACCTTTGGAATGAACTGGAACTGAAATTGGAAGCCAGACCTTCTTGCCCCACACCAGTGTCTGACCTCATACATAAATGCTCTACTATGGAATGAAAGTATATTAAAGTCTATGTATTTGAATGCAATGTCATTAAAGTCAGATGTCCCAATACTTTTGTCTATATAGTGGACTTTAATTGTTAACAAACTATCTGGTGAAACTAAAATTTGGATTTAGAATTGAGATTAGAATTGGCAGGTACAAAGTATTTTCAGTGCACCATCCAACTAGTTTCCTAACTCCAAAACGAATGGAAATATTATAAAAATTTGATTATTCGCTCAAACGGTTTGATAATTGTTTGATTCACAATCTGATAGTATAATTTGTGATGAAAATAGGAGACTGATGATCTCACAGCTTTGGGCCCTCACTGAAAACAACGGTCTGTTTCCATTGTCTGTTTTATATTTTTTGTGGTGTAAAACCCAGAGAGAATTCATGACTGAACCCGTAGGAGCAGCAGGGTGATATATCTATGGGTGTTAAGCCAAAAGAACAGATAAAGCTGTAAGCTCAAAAAGAACTGTTGTTTTTTAAAAGTTGATCAACAACAGCGCCCCCCTGAGGACACTGTAAGTGCTGTGTCAGAATGAGTGAACGGTCCCCTCACAAACGGCACTAAAGCTCAGCATGCTCCATCACTAATGCTGCTCCCTGGAACCTTCTCAGCTGCATCGCTTCTGTTCATTAGAAGAGTTTAGCAGCTGCTTCCAAAAAACGCAGCTCGTCCTCAGTGTTACACATATTTGCGCCTATGAAAAACTTCTAAAATAATGAGCCTAACATACACTTATTCTGGACACATCTCACATCATTAGCTTGTCCTGGACACTCGTTCAGACACACAGCGAGTCTAGAGCAGCAAAAATACCATCAGACTCCTTATTATCATTATTTAACCACATATTAATTTTTATAGCACTCTGTTAGGCATGAATATCTCTCAGCAGCTCAGATTTACAGCCAGGATTCAGACTAATGTTATTTTTTTCAGGGAAAAGTAAAATATGTCTTGTTATGTTTAAACAAGCACGCAGTGCTTATTAACAGTTGATGTATTTTATCTTAGTTGTCTTTGTTCCTCAGAATAAATGAGATTGTTCAGGGTGGCAGCTGTCCGGAGCAGAACATGTGGCTGGCTTTAGTTTGTGTTTCAGTAGATTGCAAAACAAACTTATTGTCTGCCTTTCGAGATCCATTTCTTTTTTGGGGGCATCAGATTCAGGCATTGAACATGCTCTGTTATTTCTCTCTCTCTCTCTCTCTCGCTGTGACATGGGTTTAATAGGGCACAGGGTTTACTCAGCACATCCAACCAGGCTAATTAATGGGCCTGTGCGCTCCCTGTGATGGAAAAATTGTTGTTCTTCATGCCTAATTCAGCTGCCTTTGATGGCTCCCTACATTAGCAGGTCATTATTCAGCTCAGAATGAGCCGCTCAGCATGGCCCTTTGGGAGCCACAATAGCACACTGTTCAGATAAAACAGGGCTTAATACAGACATCTACTGCTACTCCTTCAAACATCCATCCATTCATACCACAGACATCTACAAATACGTATTCAAACATTCGTCCATTCATACTACAGACATCTACAAATACGTATTCAAACATTCGTCCATTCATACTACAGACATCTACATCTACTCCTTCAAACATCCATCCATTCATACTACAGACATCTACAGCTACTCTTTCAAATATAATCCATTCATACTACAGATATCTACAGCTACTCATCACTCCATCCCTTAAACGTCTGTCCATTCATACGTTAAACATTCATCCATTCATATTTCAAATATTCATCACTCCATCCCTCAAACATCCATCCATTCATCCATTAAATATCTACCCATCCATCCTTCAAACATCCAGCCATTCATACTTCAGGCATTCAGCCATTAATCTGTCAAAAATCCATCCATTCATACTTCAAACATTCATCACTCCATCCCTAAAACATCCATTCATTCATTCTTCAAACATGCACCTATCCATCCTTCAAACATTCATCCATTCAAACCTTAAACATTTATCACTTCATTCCTCAAATATCCATCCATTCATACTTCAAACATTCATCCATTCATCTTTCAAACTGCCATTCATTCATACTTCAAGCATTCACCACTCCATCCCTCAAACATCTGTGCATTCATACTTTAAACATCCATTTATTCATATTTCAAACATTCATTCATCAATCAAACACCCATCCACTCATCATTAATATTCATCACTCCATCCCTCAAACAGCCATCCATTCATACTTTAAACATGTATCCATCCATCCATCCTTCAAACGACCATCCATCCATCTTTCAAATATCCATCCTTCAAATATTTAAAGATCTATCCATCCGTGAAACATCCATCCGGCCATCTTTATACTTCAAACAAACATTCATCCTTCAAAGTTACATCGTGTAATCCTTCAAACATGCATTCATCCATACTTTAAACATCCATCCATGTGTCAATCATCCATCTGTCTATCCTTAAAACGTCCGTCCATTCACACTTATATCATACAAATACATTTATACAAATATCTATCCATCTTTCAGTCATCCTTTAAATGTACCTCCTTCCAGCTATCAGCTTGTCTGTCCTCCATTCGTCTGTCCATCTGTTCAACATTCAAACCTTTATTGTTTCACTTACTGATTCAGTCATCCAACCGTCCATCCTTCAAACATCTGTTCCTCATTTATTCAGCATCTTTAATCTTCCACCTACTAATCCATTCATCCATCTTTCACCTCCAATCCTTCATTCATCCTCTACCTCTACATTCATTCATCTATCAATTCATTGATTCATCCAAACAGCCAACCATCCATTAATCCTTCCTAAAAAACCATCCATCCTCTGCTTCCTTCTCCAACCAGTCTGTCCATCATCCTTCTCTCCTTTCTATCCCTTTTCATCCTTCCATCCCTCGTTTAAACTCGGATGTTTCTGCAGTATCATTAGATTTCTTTGTTACTCAGTGAGTGTGGAGCAGGTGATTTCTGAAACACAGTGAAGAACACTCCGAGACAAGATTGCTGTGAAATAGGAGCTTCTGTTATACGGAAACAAACTGAAAAGTCCCAAAAAGCTATTTGTCCACCTCTATCAAAGTGATCTGAGGTTTGTTTCTGTGTGAGTGTGTGTGTGTGTGTGTGTGTGTGTGTGTTTATGTGTGTTGTGTTCTGCGGAGCCATTGGCCAGGCACTGACACTTAAATCACAGAAAACTGCAGCATCACCAGCCTGCTCTTAAGGTCACAGAGGTCACCTGCTAATACCCCCCATCTTCAGCAGCCAGATATACAGTGTGATTTATGATAGATGTACCACACACACACACACACACACACACACACCTGTTAGTGCAGGACTGTACCTCAAAGACAGAAAGACAGAAAGAAAGACAACAAAGTTTGGAGTAAATTACATTGTAGTTATATTTGATATTATATAATAAATAATAAAGATTCACAATGATGTTGAAATCTTATTGGTATCTGCATGACATTGCATTAAAAATGTCTCAGTGTTGGATCAATATTTAGATCTGATTTGTGATGATGTTGTTACTGTGCACTGTACAAACAGAACATTTGGGGCTACTGTGCTAAAATGACATTACATTACATTATATCTATTTAATATCTGCATTTTATTAATGTTGCTATTTTTGTAACCCTACAGAAATAAATGACATACTTATCTGCAAACTCTACAGTGAGAAACTCCTTCAGACTGACAAACCAACTGTGTGATTTTTTATGTACTTATTTGTGTTGAAATTAATATAATTATAACATTATAATGTTATAATTTCTACTATAGTTTCTTCTTCTTTTTCTTCTTCTTCTTCTTCTTCTTCTTCTTCTTCTTCTTCTTATTATTATTATTATTATCAAACCAGGTTTCTGATGGAAACTACAAGTAATACTGGATTTCCACAAGCAACACAATGATATACTGAACATACAATCACAATTTACTGTAGAATGTTTTGGCCTTATTTAGTATATTTAGTAATATTCATGTGAAAAAAACACTCACTACTCATCTAAACAGCTTTTAAATATAGTTTTACAGGTGCTTAAGACTTTTGTATAGTACCGGATATCTGTCATAAAGCATTTGTGTGCTTTCATTCCTTTACACAGTATTAAAATGCAGGCTGTGTAAAGATAAATTGTCTCAAACTACTTGAAATACAATTCTTTTTGTTTGTGTTATTAATTCAAAGTGCTTTTCTAATTTAGGATGTGTTTCTGGAGATATGAGGTGTTCTGCAGTCTGGTCTGAGAGGAGTATCGAAGAGGAAAAGCCAACGAAGGCCCGAGAAAACTTTGTCTGGGAGTGACTGGTACCCTCACACACTCCTGTCCTCTCGGCCCTCTCTAATAGAGCCGTCATTTGAAGTCCTGCACTATCTGAACACCCTGATGTGGTTCTGCTTAATCAGAAGCTGACGCCGGCCCGACTGACCCGTGTCACTGTT
Organism: Hydrocynus forskahlii; assembly: GCA_037974365.1. Taxonomy (NCBI): domain Eukaryota; kingdom Metazoa; phylum Chordata; class Actinopteri; order Characiformes; family Alestidae; genus Hydrocynus; species Hydrocynus forskahlii. Next base: position 17,664 of record JBBPCX010095102.1, on the reverse strand, counting down.
CATTTAGCACCGTGTGAGGAACGTGCGGCAGTGATAATTGAATTGTTGGATGTGGATGTGCTCAGGATCTTTAAATCTTATTAGAAAACACCACACAGCTTTATCCTCTAATGGATGAGTGAATGTGGGTCTAGATAAAAAAAACCCAAGAGTGTCACAAAGAGTTCCATCTGCGTCTTTGGGGCCGAAGAGTGTGTGTGGTTTAAAGTGTGAGTCGCAAAGCCTTACTTTAAACAGCCCTGAGCAAAGTCCTCAGTCAAATAAAACAGACTCTGTCTCTCTCACTTTCTCTCTTTTATTTTATCTCTGTCCCTCTCTCTCTTTCTCTCTCTCTCTCTCTCTCTCTCTCTCTCTTCCTCTTTCTACTCATCTCTCTCTCTCATACTACCTCTCTCTCTTTCTCTCTACTCTCTCTCTCTTTCCACTAACCTCTCTCTCTCTCTCATACTGCCTCTCTCTCAACACTCTCTCTCTATCATTCTCTCTACTCTCTCTTTACTCTATCTTTCTTTTTACTCTTTCTCTCTCTCTCTACTCTATCTCTATCTCTCTCTCTCTACTCTATCTTTCTCTCTTCTCTGTCTCTCTTTCTCTCTCACTGTCTACTCTCTCTCTGTCTTTCTTTCTACTCATCTCTCTCTCATACTGCCTCTCTATCATTCTCTTTACTTTCTCTAGCATTCTCTCTACTCTATCTATCATTCTCTCTACTCTCTCTATCTTTCGCTTTGCTCTATCTCTCTCTCACTCTACTCTATCTCTCTCTCTTTCTCTCTCTCTCTACTCTCTCTCCCATTCTCTCTTCTCTCTCTCTTTACTCTGTCTTTCTCTTTACTCTCTCTCACTCTCTAATCTATCTTTATCTCTTTCTCTCTCACTCTCTACTCTATCTCTCTCTCTTTTTTTTCTTTCTACTCATCTCTCGCTCATACTGCCTCTCTCTCTATCATTCTCTCTACTCTCTATCATTCTCTCTACTCTCTCTTTATCTTTCTCTTTACTCTCACTCTATCTCTCTATCTCTCTCCCTCTGTACTCTCTCTCTCTCTCTCACACACACACTCTCTCTCTGTACTCTATCTTTCTCGCTTTACTCTACCTTTCTCTCCACTCTCTCTCTCTATCTCTACTCTATCTCTATCACTCTCTCTCACTCTCTATCTTTATCTCTATCTCTTGCGCACTCTTTACTCTCTCTTTCTCTCTCACTCTCCTCTCTCTCTCTCTCTCTTTCTACGCATCTCTCTCTCATACTTCCTCTCTCTCTCTCTCTCTCTCTCTCTCTCTCTCTCTCTCCCCTCTGTATCATTCTCTCTACTCTCTCTCCTATCTCTCAACTCTCTCTATCATTCTCTCTACTCTCTCTCTTCTGTCTCTCTTCTCTCCCTCTCATACTGCCTCTCTCTCTCTACTCTCTCTCTATCATTCCCTCTCTCATTCTTTCTCTCTTTTCTTCTTCTGTTTTGATTCAAAAATGCGTATTGTTTAAACAATCTTTATTTATTCTTTTTCTCTCTTTCTCTCTCCTTCTTAGTCTCTCTCTCTCTTTCTGGCTCTTTTCATTTCTTCTTTTTTCTCTCTACCCCACTCTCTCTCTCTCTCTCTTTCTCTCTCTCTCTCTCTCTCTCTCTCTCCTTTCTTTCTTTTTTATTCTCTTGCACTCTCACTGTCTGCCTTTCTTTTTTATTTCTCATTTTCGCTCTTTCTTATTCATTTTCAGTGTCTCACATTATCACTCTCTTTCTGTCTCCTTTTTTCCTTATGCTGAGTCTGATTGTGTGTGTGTGTGTGTGTGTGTGTGTGTGTGTGTGTGTGTGTGTGTGTATGTGTGCTGGCTCAGTTACATTTATTCTTATCATAACCCCCCTCCTCTCTCTGTTGCCGTGGTTTCAGGGGAAATCACAGTGAGATTTATAGCTGAGGCTGTAATAATGAATGATCTCAGCTCAGAGACGGGAGTGTGTGTGTGTGCGCGCGTGTACTCTGGTCTGTGTGTGTCTGTGTGTGTTTGTGTGTAAGGGTGTGTGTTTGTTTGTACTACAGGAAGCTCAAGAAATAAACCTACCAATGCCATCCTCACACACTCTGTGTGTGTATGTGTGTGTGTGTGTGTGTGTGTGTGTGTGTGTGCTGCATATATTTAAGTATGTTATCTGAACTCACACCATACAGACTAGCACAACTCTTGCTTACTTGTATTAATACCCTTAAAATGAACTTGCCGCCTAATAAATTGAAGTGAAGATCAAATACAGACATTTAAAGGGCCCTAATCATGGAAAACTGAATTCTCTTTTATTCAGTGTGTATACACTGTTAAAGTCTCAAAACATTCATCATGGTTATGATGTCACAGTCATGTGCATATTTAAAAATTCTCCACCCATTTAACCTATAGCAGTTTAGCCTCACCCATGGACAAAAGTATTGGGACACTTGATCATTCCACCAACAGGGACTTTAATGGCATTGCGTTCAAACACATAGACTTGAATATGAAGTTGCCCCCCCTTTGCAGCTAGAACAGCTTCCACTCTTCTTGGAAGGCTTTCCACAAGATGTTGGAGTTTCTTTGAGAATTTGTGTCCATTCATTCTGTAGAGCATTTATGAGATCAGGCACTGATGTTGGACGAGAAGGTCTGGCTCACAATCTCTGTTCCATCCCGAAGGTGTTGGATGGGTTGAGGTCCGGGCTCTGTGCAGGCCAGACAAGTTCTTCCCCACTGAACTCATCCAGCCATTTTTATGAAGCTTGCTTTGTGCACTAGAGCACAGTCATGCTGGAATTTGTATCCACAAAGTTGGAAGCACGGCGTTGTCCAAAATGTCTTGGCCTGTAAAGGCATTAAGACTGTCTTTCACTGGAAGTAAGAGGCTAGCAAAAATCAGGAAGTATGCCCTTATCCTTTTGTCCATATAGTGTATTTACATATATCAATCTTAAAGGAACAGTAGCAAAAGCAGCCTATTGAACTCTAAATTTGTGGAAATCTACAAGCCACAATATGCCCCACCTGCTCCATCTAATTCACTTTATTCCTTAATCGGTAGGATCAGATACTTTAGTGTAAGATGCAAGTTTGAACTAAACTTTGCAGGAAAGTAGATCGTCAGGAGGAGGGTTGGTGACCACTGCTCTGAAAGATAAAGAGATGCTGGAAAATGATCATGTCAAAATTAAATATGACTGTTCTATATAAAACCACACGAACACTTAAACCTGTGACAATAAGCAATTTTGTAAATTCATTAAATCAAGACAACTTCTTTCATTCAAAGGGCCCACTTCTATTGTACCAAGAACCATCTAACATCTCTGGTACAATCTTAGTGTTGCAGCAGATGTTAATTTCAAGTCTGGGTTGACCAATATGAAGGAGACATTTTCTTGTGTACTACAAAGCATGGACAAGAGCATCTGCCTAATGCTGTAAATGTAAATGTAATGTAAATGTATGCAAATCAGCCCTATTCTGATTGACTGCCCCATATACGCTCCTTTGAATTTACTGTAAATTGGCGGGACTAAGCTCTTAGAGGCTGATTAGGCTTATATATGTAAATGCTTTGATTTTCAGTGACATCGCAAAAACAACAAATTCAAAACAGGCTTTTTTTGCAGGTTAGACTACATGGCCTAGGGAGGGGAGTATATGTTACATTTGAAACTGTGACTATCTACAATATATTCAGATTCAAGATTTTTTATTTGTCAGGATTCCCCTCGTCTCCCCAATGAGAGCAGGCACATACGCAGATTTCCATTTGATTCTCCATGTCCTCCAGGACCGAGCTCCCTCCGTGGAGCCCCTCTGTGTCCTCCAGGACCAAGCTACGGGGGTTGATGGAGTGTGTGGTGGCTCCTTAAACCTTTGCTGTGTGGCCAGAAGCACTACACCAAATACTGGTGCTACTTGGATTGGCGGCCCTGCTACTGGCTTTAGCAGCCCTGCCACACTAAATGCATTAGCCTCCGCTGCTACGCTATCTGCGTTAGCCTCTGCCGCTACGCTACGTGTGTTAGCCTCCTGGGTTTCGCCTGGGCACTGCTACTGGGAATGAGGCCCTGGCTGTGTGGCCTTGAACCATGATGGCGGCCTCGTCG